>CABHPP010140615.1:12353-26127 GCA_902168425.1 Peromyscus attwateri | reverse complement strand
ACACACACACACACACACACACACACACACACACACACACACACACACAGAGCTAAGACTCTGCCCAGGAGCAGGAGAGAGAAATAAGGAGCTGTCTCGGACCAGCTCTCCCCTACACTGGGGCTCCCTTCCTGTACTGGTGTTTTCTGCTGTTACAGAAAGATACGTAAGGCTGGATATTTTTTTTAAAGTGGTTTATTTAGCTCATCACTCTGGAGGTTCAGGAAAACATCACCTGCTTCTGCTCATCTCTGGTGGGACCTCATGGAAGGTGTCTCGGAGGGGGGCACAACAGAAAACCAGGGGGAAGGCCTAGTCTTGCCCTTCAAGACAGGGTCTCAGCCTGGCTCAGTCTTGCCTGGAACTCATCACTAGGTAACCCATGCTAGCCTCTAACCCCTCTGCCTCAACCTCCCAAGTGTTGGGGATCACAGATGTGAGCCACCATGCCCAGGTTTTTGCTATCCTGAGACAGGGTATCACTACGTGGCACAGCCTGGCCTCAAACTAGTAATCCTCCTGCCCAAACCTCCCCCATGCTGGGATTACAGGTGTGCAGCAGTCTGTGCTGGGTGTATGGTGGTACACCAGCAGTGCTGGCTACCCAGGAGGCTGAGGTGGCAAGACCACTTGAATGCACGAGTTTGAGACCACCCTGGGCAACACTGAGACCTCATCTCACTCAAATCTTAAAGCAAACCAGAGCCAGTTACTTATGCCCGGCAAAGTTCACTGTGCAAGACTAGAACAAATCCTTCCTGAAGATGATGCCCCAAATGACCTAATCATCTCCCACTGGGCCCTGCCTCTCAGGTTTCACCCCTTTCAACACTGCCACAATGGGACTGAAGCCCATTTAAACCCTAGCACCCCTGCTGAGCAAATCGGCAGAGGCCTGCCGCCACCATCTTGGTTCCTGGCAAGATTGGAAGTAGACGGTGTGAGGCTGGAGAGTGTGGAGAAGATGGAGCCCATGGTGTCCAGACTTTTCCACCTAAGAATTAGGTTTTTGACGTGGCCTTTTGGCCCTTAGGATACAGCAAGAGCAGCGACTGAGAGAAGCCCCGGAGAACCTGTGGAGTGTTGTTAGCCAGGATGGAGAGCCGTTCATCCAGTAACTATCCATCTGTCCTGGTTAGCTGTGTCAATTTGACACAGCCTAGAGTCCTGAGAAGGGAAAGCCTCAAATGAGGAACTGCCTAGGTCATACTGGTCTGTGTGTGTGTCCATGGGGGGTTATCTCAACTGTCAAGTGATGAAAAGACCAGCCCATTGTGGACAGTCCCTTCCATCAGCAGGTAGTCTTGGGTTATATAAAAAAGCTAGCTGTGCATAGGCCTGGGAGTCAGAGAGCAAACCGGCAGTGTTCCTCTGTGGCTCCTGCTCTGACTTCCCTCAAGGATGGATCATGACTTGGAAGTGTAAGCCAGCTCTCCTGGAGTTGCTTTTGGTCAGAGTATTTTTACCACATCAACAGAAAAGGGAACTAGAGCACGATCCATTTATCAGGCCCATATTGTATGCTGTCCTGGGTGCTAGGGACCTGTGAGACGTGAAATCCCTTGTCCTCAAGCGCTCAGCCTGCCATGCCCAGGGGAAGGGCCTGCAGCTGGCACCACACTGCACTCCAGATCACACACAAAGTCTGAGCAGAAGTCAGTGGTATCCCACGCTGTCACTCCAGCCTGGCCTGGTTCACCCTCCTTTCGTGTTCTACCAGGAATAACCAGATTCCACAGAGTGCCCTTCCCTCGGTGTGGCCTAATCCCTTTCCCCTGCATCACACTGGTCCCAGGCCGACATCTTTCAAGACTGCCCCAGGGAAGATGTAATTTCCAATGAGAAGACAACACAAACGGCCTACTGAGGCCTGGCTCTCTGACCACAGCTCTCCTCATCCTGCATTGCTGAAGGATTAAAGGTGAGGTATAAGTTAGCTATCTGACATCAGGTAGATCAGGGTGGTTCTCCACTGTAGGAGAGGGTTGATGTACAAGAAACGTGTCTGGTGCTGACACACAGGCTGACATCCACAGCCCACTGGAACTCAGAGACCAAGAAGAACGAACACCCTGTTTATTTATGTTGTTCTCTACCAGGCCCTCAGGCTCACAATCTCATTCGGCCCTACGATCAATCCTTCCCACTTCATAGTTGAACAAGACTCAGATTCAATTAGGGACTCACCCACAGCCACCAAGTACATTCATGATGAGGACAGACTTGAGCTCTTTACATCACTCCAAAGATGGCCGCTGTTCTGACCTTGGGCTGTGGATGCAGCCATATCCAAAGATTCCCCCAGAATTCATCACAAGGCGGTGCCTATGTGAGCCAGAAGCACCCTGTTGACTGGCTCTCAGGAGCGCCCTGGGTTGAGTGTCCCCCTCCACATCTGTAGTAGAGAGTCCCGGCGGGCAGTGTAGGGTAAATGTTTGATGCGGAACCAGTGTCCGGGGACAATGTTTCCACTTGGTGTGTACAGCTTCTCCCCTTGTGGGCCCAAAAGGCTTCGGAGGGCTAGGTTGCCTGACAGGATCTTCTCATAGAATTCCACTCCACCCTGGGCATAGGCTGCAGACAGAGAGGCTGTGCGGCGGTCCAGCCAGCCTTCCAGGGCAACGGTGAGTGAGTCCTTGCAAAAGGCGTAGACCACATAGCCTGCCACTACTGCCACCAAGTTGAAGGCAGCTCGAAAGCCCATGGGGCCTCTATAGAGCCCCAGGGCATGCTTGATACCCACACTTAGTACCCAGGTTCCTGCTAGGCAAGCTGGGGCTGGCAGGGTCTGTAGGGTAGCCGCATTGCTCTCCAGGTATACCACCTCTTTGGCTAAGGCAAACTTCTGAGCATTATGAGACAGGGTCAGGGCGTCTCTCAGCCTGGCACCTGCTGGGCTTTGCCAATTCACTCTTTGCCCATGTATGATCACAGTATGGTCAATGGTGGTCACAGAGCCACCCAGGAAGATGGCAGGGATTCCCACCATGGCTCCAGTAGGAAATCTTGGGAAGCCAGCACTCACAGGCTGAAAGGTAAAGGTGGTGAAAGGCTTGTAGTGATGACCTGAGGGGACACCCATGTCCTGTAGCACCTCCTGGAAGAGGCTCTGCAGCTGAGGGGCAAGAGGAGCCGGCTGGCCCTGAGGCCAGTACTGGTAGAGCCATTGGACTATGGGATCCGAGAAGAGGTGAAATGAGATTTGAACCCCAAACAGGCCTGCACAGGACCCCACCAACAGTCCTGTCCTGTGTCTCTGTATAAAGGCTGTAGCCCTCCACAAAGGACCAGCCATGAGTATTGTCTCTGCGGATAACTTGGTCAAGAATAAGAGAAGTCAGCCGGTGATTCTGTCAGGTTACAGACCGAACAGGCTCCGGGGCCACACCGTGGTTAACTGAAGTGCCAGTGCACCTTGTGACCAGAGTCAGACCACCTGGGGGCTTCACAGCATCAACTCTCCATCTGCCAGGCAGGTGTGTGACAACGGCCTCAGTGGCTGTGGTGAGTAAATACACAGAAAGCATTTTAGTGTCTCGAAGTGTAGTGGACATCCTTCTGGCAATGGCTGGAATTACTCTGATTGCCATGGCCAGACATAGCATTAAGTATTCAACAGCCCACACCACCCACCACTCATCCCATAGTGAATCTCTAACTGACATGAGTCACATATATAGTTCACAGAGAGCTTACTATATGCTAAACACAGTTCTGAGAACATATACAGCTGTCTCTCAGTAGCTGCAAGGGTTCCGTTCCAGGATCCCAAAGACCATCAGCTGCTTTATATAAATAGCATAGTATCTGCATATAGCCTATGCACATCTCTTATATACTTTAAACTATCTCGATACTATTTATAATACCCAATACAACACAATGCTACATATAGTTCCTCTACTGAGTGTCTGCAGGCTCAGCAGACACAATTCGTCTTGTATATTTTTAACTCTTGGCTGACTGATTATGCATCCATGGACACAGAAGGCTAACTGTACTAGGAAACACCTGTAATTCTAATAAACAGGGAAATTTAAAATATTATACATAAACACCCACTACATATGCATATCCTTAGGGGATTAGATTCAAGACCCCCACAGACTCCAAGACCTTCAGACGCTTATCTCTTACAAAAACAGCTTAGCATTTGTATATATGACCTGTATTCTAAGTCACCGCTAGATTATTTACAGCACCACTACAATACAAATGCTGCATCTGTCCTTGTGACACTGTATGCTTAGGGAAACAATGCCATGCTCAGTACAGATGAAAACATCCCCCAAACATTTTTGATTTGCAGCTGGCTGACTTGATATAGTCAGTCCAAGAAAAATCCTTATAACTCTGGAACCTATACTACAACAGTTGATTTTCAGCTGTGAAAATGGAGGGTTTTTTTTTTGTTTGTTTGTTTGTTTGTTTTTTGGCCAAAATCCCAAGTGGCAGTGTCATATGCTGAATTGTGCCCCCAAACCCAAGTTCCCATGTTTGAGGCCAGATTTTGGTTATCTTAGGATGTGGCTGTATATGGCGCTTGGGCCTGTGGGATGGAAACCTAAGGTTCTTGGGATGGCTCTAATTAAATCTCACTGCTTTCAGTCTAAGATTAGGACACATGCAGAGAAAATACCACATGAGGATACAGGGGAAAGATGGCCATTTGCTAGCTGAGAACGGCCTGAGGGAGCTGAGCCTGGCCATACCTTGGTCTTGGACCTCCAGCATCTCGAGTTAAGGGAAAATAAACTGTCAGTCAGGACATGCACTGTGTGGTCTTTTGTTTGGCATGTTAGCCACTGAGAGTACAGGCTCAGTATCTGACCACAGGCCGTTAGGGGTCCACAGCAAACAATTCACTTCAAAAAATGTTATCTTTACATGTACAGAAATAGACCAAAACAGCCCATCAGCCGGATTCATTATCATCGTCAATACTGTTTTGTTTTTCTGAGACAGGGTCTCACAAGAGCACTTTTGAACATTCTGGGCACCTTATTTCGTCCATGACTATGCCACTAATTATCACTGTTATTTACCTTTGGATACAACGTCATTGTATTCCTATCCACGCAGAGCGTTTGATAAGCAATGCACTGCTGCCAACATAACGCGGGATTCTGCATTAAGTCATTCTTTCCAAGAGGAAACTGAGGCTAGGAAAAGCGGGGTCCAGGAGAGAGCGCCGAAGGACTCTCCCAGGTCGGCCTGTGAGCCCCGGAGCTGGCCCAGCGGCGAGTGTAGGACTCTGGCTTTGGAAGGGTCCCCCACACGGCTCCGCCATGCCCCACAGGGTTGCTTCCTACAGCCGGAACCCGACAGCACCCGGAAGCTGCGGGTCGCGGAAGAACTCCCCTGCACATAGCTACTCGTGAGAGCTCACCTCTGCAGAACCCTTAGAAAGCGAGACTCCCGCGCCGGACCGGCAAGCGCAAAGCACGCCGGTCTAGGGCCTTCAGGGGCGGGGCCTTGTGGCTGGGGCGGGGCTTGGTGGGCGGGGCTGGGAGTAGCGCTTGCACGCTGGTTCTGGGGGAGCTTTTCTGGACTCTGAGCTCTCTAGGGTTATTCAGACTGCGGAGGAGCGGCTCGGGGACTTTGTCATCCGGTTCACGTGTCGCGGACCCCATGGGAGCTAAGAAAGAGACGTTCTGGTCCTGATTCCTCTAACAGCGTAGAATAAGTATTTGTGCAGTACGCTGGGAGGAGAGCCAAGCTCAGTGAGGAAGGTCTGGAATTTGCTATGAATGACCCCTGCATTCCAAAGGTCAAGTGACCTTGGGAGGCCTGCAAGAAGTGAGATAGGTATTGACTAGAGTAGGGTTAAGCAAGAAATGCATACTGGAAGGCACACCCAGCAAATTGTAGAAGCGTGGATAGCACATGCCCGTGTCAAGACCAGAGATCAACCTGGGATGTGTACCCCAGGAACCAGCCATCCACTGTTTGGAGATTGGGTCTCTCACTGGCACCTGGGGTTCAGCAATTAAACTAACCTGCCTGGTCAGTGAGCCCCAGGATCTGCCTGCTTCTGCCTCCCCAGTGCTGGATTACAAGCATGCACCAAAACACCCAGCTTCTTATGTGGATGCTGAGGATTGAGCCCAGACCCCTGTGCTTTTGAGGCAAGCCCTTTACCAATTGAGTCATCTCATTAATATTCTGACGAGTTTTCTAAAAACAATCCTGAGGTGCTTTGGGGTGTGAAAATAATACTGAGTATTACTAGTATTTTAATTACTATTCCGTAGGTTAGAGTAATACGTTTAACTATCTCATATCTTTTAAGCCTAAAAATCTGTTTATAAATATTGCCTTAACCTATCCAGGAATCTTTGTATAAAGATATTATTCTACTTGGTTTATGGTCAACTTTCAAATAGCCCACAAGCCTTACAGATTATCTTCCTTATTTATATGTCCACAATTTTCATCTTTAATTGATCAAGTTTCCTGAGACATCTCAAACCACACTATAATTGAACTTAGTTGGTTCTTTTTTGTTTGTTTTGTTTTTTTTCTAGACAGGGTTTCTCTGTGTAGTCCTGACTGGCTTGGAACTCTCTGTAGACCAGGCTGGCCTCGAACTCAGAGATCCATCTGCCTCTGCCTCTCAAATGCTGGTATTAAAGTCTTGCGCCACCACGGCCCTCATTCCAACATCCTTCCCTACTAGTTAGTTGTTTGGGGCGGCAGTGGGGGGGGCGAGCGTGGGGTGGTTGAGATAGGATTTCTCTGTGTAACAGCCTTGGCTGTCCTGAAACTTGCTCTGTAGACCAGGCTGGCCTCAAAAGCAGAGATCTGCCTGTCTCTGCCTCCCAGGGGCTGGGACAAAGGCCTGTGCCACCCCCCCCCCATGCTCCCCCACCCCTGGCTTAGTTGGTTCTTTTAAATACAGTAACCCCCAGGATTAGTCAGGGTTCTCCAGCGAAAGAACCTACAGTGTGAGGGTGTGTGGAAAGGGTTTAATAGAGAGCACTTGGGGTTCCATGGGCATGGTGGCGTGTGTCTTTAATCCTAGCACTTGGGGGCAGAGGCAGGCAGCTCTCTGTGGTTCGTTCATACAGTTAAGAAGCCCGAAGACCCAAGCTCCGCTCTCAGCTGCACAACCAAGGTTGCTTATGGTCTGGCACTGGTCAAAATCAGAACCCTTAGAGCGAGAGGACCAGTTGCAAGATTTCTGACCTGAGTCTTACTCCAAAGCCAGGAAAACACCGACCTCCTAGGCTGGCTGGTTTGCTTCTTTTTCAGTGTTAAGGACTAAACTCCTGGGACTCAGAGAAGCCTTCTAAGGACACCCCTGGCCAAGTCCCAGTTTTAAGGTGGGTGGGGGATAACTCTTTCTTAGCCTGATTCTTATTCTGGTCGTGTTAGGCAGGAGGTCAGCTGTGGAAGGGACTGATCCACAGCCCACCACCATCGGGCATAAAGAACAATGGATGACCACCTCCAGGCCCTGAAACGGGGTGTCAGATAATGGTGGTGACTGAATGGTCGGTGGCCAAGATACCAAGACAGCAGTGCTCTCCACTGCGTTTCTCTAAACTAAGGGGTAAAGTTGATGCCCGGACAGCAGCTGTGACTGCCCGTATAGACTGTGTTTGTCCACATTCTATCACAGAGCGTGGAGGTCCTCACAGGCCTTACCCCTCGCTGAGGAGTTACAGGCGGCAAGTTCGTGGTTGCTGGGGAGACAAAGAGACATTATCCTCAGTAGTGTAGCCCCTGGTAAGGCGCCCGCACTCCTTCACATAACCCCTCACCCATGCTCCTGTGAGCAACCCTCGTGAAATGCATTGTTACACACGCAGACATGGAAGTAGAGGGGAGAGGAATTAGGGAGAGGAAGGGGATGGGTGGGAGGGGGAGGGGACAAGAGAGGGTGAAGATGAGCAACGTACATTGCGTTCATGTGCGAAAATATCATAACCATAAAGGAACCATTGGTGATTTTAATTAACATATGCAGAAACACCTTTAATAAAAAGGTCCCATGTTTACAGGGATGGACCTGGGATGGGGTGTGTTTGTGTATCTCTTGTTAATCTGTCAGATGCAAGGAGAAAGACCACCGACCCAAATCATCATGGCCAAATTAATTAAAGCAAGCTTTTTTTTTTTTATTTGTGAACATGGGCTGTCTCTCTCTAAAGGTGGGGTTTAAGAAATTAGCGCTGGACAGGGGTAAGATAAAGTGGGTTTTTTGTTTGTTGTTTTTTGTTTGCTTGCTTTCTAGACAGGATTTCTCTGTGTAGCTCTGGCTGACCTGGAATTTGCTGTGTAGACCAGTCTGCCCAGTCCCAAATAAACACATAGAAATTTATATTAATTATAAATGCTTGGCCAATGGCTCAGGCTTGTTATTAACTAGCTCTTACATTTAAATTAACCCATTTCTATTAATCTATGTATTGCCATGTAGCCATGGCTTTACCAGACCTCTGGCCTCTTACTTCTTGGGTGGCTAGCTCTTCTCTCTCTCTCTCTCTCTCTCTCTCTCTCTCTCTCTCTCTCCTCCACTCACTCTCTTCATCCCAGTCCTCAGTTTGATTGTTCCTAAACTTACCCTGCCTTGCCATAGGCCAAACAGCTTTATTATTGACCAATGAGAGCAGCACACATTCACAGTGTACAGAAGGACCCCGTCCCACAGCACAGGCTGGCCTCAAACTCAGAGATCCACCTGCCTCTGCCTTCTGAGTGCTGGGATTAGAGGAGTGTGCCACCATGCCCAGCAAGATAAGAGTTTTTATAGTTCAGGAGTAGGGGTTTCCAAATGGGGGATTTGGCAGGCAAATAGGTGGAGTTACAGAAACAGAACATAAGCATAACAAGTTGGTCATAACAACCTCCTGAAACAGAGACATGGTTGCAAGATGGTCATAATAACCTTTGAAAAAAAGACACGGTTGCCATTTCCTGGAACAGGCAGTACAGAACCATTTGCAGTTAAGATTATGGGTGGGGCAGAACCCAATCCTTGCAAAACATATTTAATCATAAACAGGAATGAGCCTAGTTTGTCTTGACTATAAGATGGCTTTCAAGCCTAAGATAGAGGTAGGCTGGTCCATCACTCTGTGTAAGGTGTACATTGTTGGTTACTGGGGGTAGGGTCCTCTGACTACTTTCCATATGCATTTCAAGGTTTGGTTTTTAAAATTTTCGTATGTATGTGTGTGTGTGGTGTGCACACTTGTATATGCATATTTACATGTGTGTGGATGTGCATGTATATATATATATGTATATATATATACATAATACATGTGTGTGTGTGTGTGTGTGTGTGTGTGTATGTGTGTGTGTGTGTGTGTGTGTGCCTGTGTGCTGATTAAGGCTTATGCCATGTGTCTTCCTCAGTCACTCCTTACATTATTTACTGAGGCAAGGTCTATCACTGAATCCAGAGTTTGCCAGTCTGGTAGTCTAGCAAGCCAGCTCATTCTGAGAAGCCCTGTCTGTACCTGTCATGGGATGGGTTACAGGCAGGCTGCCATGACCACCAGGCTTTGACATGGGTTCTGGGAATCTGAACTCTGGTCCTCACACTTGCAGGACACAGTGCTCTACCTGTCGAACTGTCTCCAAAGGTCTTGTTTTTATGTCATTTCCTCTAAAGTCTTTTCACAAATGGTTTTTAACGAACTTCTTGCTGAGTATTTAAAGGAAGCAAACCAATTTCGGAGACTATCATCAGACAGACCTCTTGGTCACCACCTTGGCCAAGCCTAAGGTATAATGAGGCCCTTTAAAGTTCAGCTGTTTCTGAGACAGAGGGTGTACTTGTCCTGGCTGCACCCAGGGCAGCTCACAGCTGGGCATACTCCAGTTCCACCCTTGCTTGCTTCTTGCTTTGTGTGTTTGTGTGCGCATGTGCATGGAGATCAGAGTCAGGTCAACCTCCAGATGTAGTTCCTCAGTGTTAGGTCCAAAACCCTTTCCCACACCCCAATGGCAATGCTCATGACATTGCCCTAAACAGAAGGAATGTGACATAATAAACTGTTGTTTTTCCATTGGCACAGCAGCTGCACCTGAATCTACTGTTGCTTCAGCCAGCAATTTCTGCTCCACAGTGACTGGCCAGCTTCTCAGGCAGCAGCCAGCGGGACTTTTACGTCCAGCCCGATCTGCCTCCTGCCGCAGCCACCAAATGTAGTTTAGTTAAAATCTCTATCATTCTATTTCTCAATAAGATTTGGGAGTCAGAGGCTGGGGTGAAAACTTGCTAGCTCAGAGAGATTACATCTCAGAAAGAAAGCATCCTTCTGCTCTGCCACATTCAAAGTCCCTCCCTACTACTTCCTGTGCGGCTCTCTATCCAACTTCCAGACTCCCTCTGACTCCATGGTTACTTTTTGTCAACTAGTTGCTGGCTCACCTCCTGACCTATGGTTGATTTTATTTAATTAATGCAAACACCAACTTGGGGGTCACAGTGTGATCAAATATTCTGCAACAGTAAATAGAAGGATTGTTATTCGGTAAACAAACCTGAAGATGGGTTGCTGTTTAAAAGAAAAGCAGATCTCCTAAGGTGGGTTCCTGTTTTCCAGGAACCTTAATCCTCCAGAAACTGTTACTAGGAGCCCACCAGAGATGATCACTTGGACACAGTTTATACCACTTTAAAGTCTTTATTACAGCTGGCTGGGAGTATACTCAAGTATTTCAGGACCCAAGTGTAGTGTTGAGTATTTAGGGTAAGGGGTTTTAAAAGGCAAAAACTACATCCTGGTATCTTACTTGGCAGCTGCAGGGGGGAAGTTCTGTACAAGCAGGCAGTTCAACAGAAGCTAAGGTAAGCTAGCTGAGGCATCTTGACCTTGGGTTCTTAGAATAGAGTTGGGTCATTTTCCACAGGGTTTTCTATCAAGGAGATCAAATTCTAGTTAAGCCAGAAATGGCTTCAGCAAGAAGACAAGATGGAGGAAGCTTTCTTTGCACATCTTCCCTGTCACAGAACCTCTCTTGACCTTCCCCTAAAGATCAACTACATTGGACAAGGACACCTAGTTCCAGTTGAATTTCAAACCCAGGACAAATGGCTAAGGTGTCTATTTAACATATCAAAGGACCTGGCTGCCAGGTTCTCCCAGCGTCCCTCAGTACCTCCCTGTTACAGGGTATGGCTGGCAAACTCTACCTTTAACTCTGCAACCTAGGGGCTGGGCTGCCCTTCCTCCAGAGGCTCTTCCCTATATAACCCAGACATTTTGGTGACCTTCCCCATTTTGTACCTTTGGCCTCCTGGCTGCTGCACCTGGTTCCCCTCTCTCCCCTCTTCCTTCCCCTCCCCGACTCCCCACATGGTCTAGCTCTATAAAATAAAAATGCCTCTAACCTGTAAGCCCCACTTGCCTAAGGACAGATAGTTCCTGAAATGCTGGGGGCTGTTGTTCATGTGAGATAACAAGCCACATGTTTTCACCTCTGTAAACAAGATTGGTTGCAGGATGTGATTGATCACACATAAGCAGGAGATACATAGGCAGGAAATGCTTCAGGATGTATGCTTGCTACCAACTGGATGAAGGCAGGAAGTAAGGAGCCTTGAGGGTTTGCCTTTATAAGCACCTAACTAATGCAATTCGTGGCTATTCTCTAGGAATCCTGGGTATGGACATGGCCAGTGTCTACCATCCTGGCCAGTAGTTAATAAAGCTTGCTTCAAATTAGGCTAAAGAACTGTTGTAATGGTTTATTCTTGCCACTAGTTAACAATGTGTAACTTGTTTTCTGCCCAGCAGGCAGGAGCAGGGGTGGTTAACAGTCTAGTGATCTTGGGGCTATCTGTATGACTGAGACCACACCAGCTCCCTGAGATCCTCAGGATGTTACATGTAATCAATCTATAGAACCCATCTTTATGGAAGAGGTCACGTGTACTTTACAAAGAGTTCTTAAGCTTTATTTTGTACCTGGGATTGAGTTAATTATCAGGAAGAATTTTTTTTTCAAATTGTGCTGTGATTAAATGTGCCCAAAATAAACTACCTGGTGTCATGCTCCTGAAGCTTGAACCAACACCAGCTACTGGGTTGCTTCAAACCAGACTTCCTCCTTGCCTCCCTCGACCGATACTCTGATGGCTGTGGTGCTTGCAGAGACCCCCACACCTGGAAACCTAAAACAGAGGCCTACAGGACCTACCCTGCCCCCAATAGTTGGACCCTCCTGCTCCCCCAAGAAGTTCAAAGCAGATCAGGGCATGTTTATACAGCAGTTGTGGGCCAATCAGCCACTGACCCTAAGTTAGGGGAGGAAGACCCTTCAAAGACTAAATTTGAAAGAAAAGACTCATATATGATGTGATATTTGGGGAGATCTACATCTGTTCCCAAGCCACGGACACACATTTTTGGCTCTAGAATGATCCATGTTTTATTCCTTTGAGGTGAGAGCTGACTTTCGGTGGACAGCGGCCAAACCTGGTTTGTTGGAGCATAGGCAGTGATCCCCAAGTTCTGCAACACTGTGTAGAAAATACTTCGCCAACTGAAAGTCCTTGAGAGCGGAAGCAGCTATAACTAGTATGAAAGGAGAGCTGTTGAGGGAGTCCTCAAGATCTTCGGTTCTCTAGCCCATGAGTCTTAAGAAACCATAAGATCTTGAATTCAATAGCGCACACTGAGGCAGATTATTTCTTAAGGCCACGAGAGAGAGAGAGAGAGAGAGAGAGAGAGAGAGAGAGAGAGAGAGAGAGGAAAGGGTTATGGACTGCCCAGGGGAGTCAAGAAGTCTTTTGTAAGGCTTTGGGGAAAAGGCATGGAATGTTTCAGACCAGTGGGAGGAGGAAGGGCTCTTGCTAATGTGTGACTACGTGATGGGGAGGTGTGGAGGAGGGGTGGATTTCCTCAGCATCTAGCCCCCTCATGCCTGAGTCTGGCCGACCCCAGCTGTAAGCCTCCTGTCATTCTCAGGGATCTTGATACCTGAGGAGTCTGTTTACAGACTTCCAGGCTCTCAGAGGAGTGTCCATGTCTCTCTGTAGCAGCAGGGATCCCAGGATCAACTATAAGGACCAGAGAGGGAGGCTCCAGATGGGCTTAACTTGAGCAACATCTGGTCTGGAACTTAATATTTCTTTTCTGGAGTCCTGGTACTGGATACTGGGGGCCTGTTATAGATTCACAGACAAGCTCTCCATAGGGTACAGGTTAGGGTGGCCTGATTAGCCCCTGGTTTAAATCTAACAGGAACGGCGTGATAATGTTAGTAAGTGTGACAGAAAGAGAGCTGCTGGATCTCCAGAAGCAAGTGCACCTGAGATTCCCAGTCACTCAGACACAATGCCAAGCCTTGTTCCACCCACTATCCCCTAGAACCTGGGCGACTGATCCCAGAGAACCTCTGAATGGACAGTGGCTGCACAGAAGGAACTTATCCTTGGCATCGATTGCAGAATAAAACACAGGTGACCTTTCCTGCCTCTTTTCATCTACAGGAGATCTGAAGGGGGTCGGGGGAAGCTATTTGGACCATCTGGAAGGTGATTTGGGTCACTTAGGAACTGAGGTTACAACTTTCAAGTCAAGAGATGTATTTCTTGTAACATCCACTAGAGGGCACAGGTTCCCCAACACCGTCAACACAACCATTCTGAGGGTAGCCTTAGGAAGGTTTGGAAAAGCTAGGAGTGAGATAAAGAAATGGGTGCCTCCTCAGCACCCTGCCTCTTCCTATTCCCATGATGTCCTCATCTATCATGGCATCTTCCTCCCTTCCCTCCCACTCTGTCCCTGTTCCAGCTTGACCCTCCCATATC
>CABHPP010140614.1:2702-50986 GCA_902168425.1 Peromyscus attwateri | reverse complement strand
TCTTTCTTTGTGTGTGTGGAAGGATGGGAGGGGTAGCTGTTTTGACCGGTGAAGTGATAAGCCACTTTGTATCAATTTGCATTTCTGTAATGATTAGTGATTTTGAACACGTCTATTTATGCATATATTGGTCATTTGTATGTAAATCTTATTTGGGGGAAAAAGTCTATCTACTCCTTTGCTCCTTTTGATTTCGAAACATTCTTATTTACTTATTGACTGGCAGTAATTACATAGCTTTAAGGAGTGAAGTGTTATGATTCAGTACATTTATTCATTGTATCATTATTAGCTCAAGACATTTATGCTATTTGCCATCTCCAGTACTTATCATTTATTTGTGGTGAGAACATTAGAAATCCTCTTGTCAAGCTTTGTTGAATTCTACCATACAATATTTTGACTGTAATCATTGTACTACTATAAATTATCTGGCTGCGTTTGTTAGCCTATTTCTTCTCACCCCTCCTCTACATTTCTTGGTTCCTCATAACAGTTGTGAAGCATTTATCTAATTATTATTTATCATTAAAAAACTTAGGAGTCAGATATTGGGGTAAGCACCTAATAGATCAGCAAAGCAGCAGAGAAGCAACCAGTGACCTCCTCTCTCTCCTTCCTCCATCCAAAAAAGGGCCAAGAATCTTTCTAAAACCCTCCCAACTACTTCCTGTGCTTCTCTATATGTCCTCGGTCCTCCAAAACCTCTGTGGCTAATTTTGGTCAGCTAGTAGCTAACTCTACCCTCTGATTCAAGGAAAACTTTATTGTCAGTCTTGGGCATGTCAGAGTGTGATCAAAATATCCTACAACACAGTTGTTTTGATTTATTTTTCTGAGACAGAGTTTCCTCTGGGTAGCCCTAGCTGTCCTGGAACTCACTCTGTAGACCAGACTGGTCTTGAACTCAGAGACTTGCCTGCCTCTGCCTCCCCAGTACTGGGACTAAAAGCATGCGCCACCACGCCTGGCAAAGGCATTATAGTTAATATTTCTTTTTTGTGCTTTTCGTCTTCTCCCTCACCACCTGGCTCAATTGTTTTGATTTCTACACCTTGATTTCAGCTACTTTAGACTCTACACATTAGTAAAACCATGAGGCATTTGTCTTTTAGGCCTCCTTTGCCCATTTATAAATTCAATTTTTTTGTTATTGACTTGCAGAAGTTGTTTCTATTTCTTGAATATTAGCTTCTTATCACATAAATGACTTACAAATGTTCTCCCCCCCATTCTGTGGGTTGTCTTTCCATTTTGTTAGGATTTCCTTTCCTGTGCAGAAGCTTTGTAGTTTGACACAGTCCAATTTTGTTTTTGCTTTTGTTGCCTGGACTTCGGGTGTTCTAGAAAAAACCCATTGCCAAGTCCAAAGTCAGGGGCCATTACCCTACCTCATTCTAAGGGTTTTCTGGTTTTAGATCTCACCTACTTATCTTTACTCTATTTGGAGTTATCCTTATTGAAGACAAGCGTCTGTTTTCCATTTCATTTTGCATGTGGATATCCAGTGTGCCTGGAGCCATTTATTGAAGAAACATTTCTTTCCTCCTCATGTATTCACACTGCCCTTGTCTACATTAATTGACCATGTGGATTTCCTTGAGTAAATGTTTTTTCATTTCTGTATGGCCTTCAGCCACATACACAGACGTTAAATAATTACCGGGTTGGTTTTACTTAATGATGTCACCCGTTAAAGTCGCATTCTACACACTCCATCCTGGAAGTCACATCTCTACAATTATCTTTAGATGAGACTTAACTGATTAGGGGGAAGGAGACAAATTAATGTAAATTCAGAGAGAATAAACCTGGGGTGTAACTAATTTGGATATTAGTGGTAATTAGTATCTACAGATAGATTTGTTTGTAGCTCATTAACTGAAAACTTGCTTCATTTGTGCTGTGACTCATTAATTAGAAAGGTAGGTGGAGTGATGGGGCTCTAATGTGGTTTGACTTCTTAAATAAATTCCAAGATTTGGATATTAAATTGCAGTGGAGCATTAAATAGAGAGCGAGGGGACTGAAGAGTCAGTGATTACATGCATTTTCTATAATGCTCATACATTGGAATGATCTTAAGGGTCAAAATGCTTCACACTCGGCAACGAGACAGGTCTTAATAAAGCTACTTTGTATCATATCTTATGTCTGCAAAACTTGCACAGTAAGAAATGGTTTTATTTCATAGGTAACACAGCATCTGATTTAATTAGCTAAGGAATATTTATAGAGCACCCCTGCCTAGAAATTCACTGTATTAGAAAATACAGATGATTCAACAAGATACCTGTTTCCAAGAAACCCATCCCACCATTACTAATACATTCTCTACATGCATTAGGGGATGATTCTGAGACAGCATAGCCTAATGACAGATGAGTGGTCCAGCGGAATTCAAAGGAAAATTTGGCCTTGTAGGCTTAATATTATAATTTTTTTTTTTAGTAAAGCTCTAATTTATAAAGAATAGCACCCTACTCCCTATATCTCATGGATCTTCACTTCAACCAGACATCAGTGGGGAGGCTTGTCTCTGCTTCATGCAGTGTTAGCTGGGGAGTGGTGATATGTAATAATTACATGAAATCTGAAGGGTTTTCTTCCAACACACTCCTTTTTTTGACTATTTAGAATTACTGAAACAAAGGCTGACATCTCCTTGGATATTAATTTATTTAGATGCTCCTATGCCCGAGAAGGGAGATTCTGAGATTTTCCTGCCTTATCCTTATAAACCTTAATTCAGGTACTTCCAGAAGACAATAAGTGTTTCTTTATTCCAATTTCTATGGGGGAATAATGTTCATTAGACATGAAGAGGAGGCTGAACACTTCCTAATTTCAGGTAATGCAAACCATGGCTGAAGGGGCAGCCCAAAATTGTGATACAAAGCTGCCTAAGGCTGAGGAGCCCATGAAGGACTGTGGTTTGCCTTGTCGCCAAGAGGTTGCACTGAGAGGAGAAAAGATCCGATGAGACATCAACCTGGTGAGAGCTACCACTTCTGAGAGCAACTACTACTGACGAGAGTTTCTGCCACAGCAAGCTTCAGGGTACAATCTCCACCAGAATCCAACTTTACATCCTGACCATCATCACTGATGGATGGAGACTCAGTGAGGATACCTGATGATACCCTGGTTAGAAATGTTTACAGGTGGTACTATAAACCCTGAAACTCTTTGTGGAGCTCAATTTAGATTCTGAACTAGGAAGCATTCTCTCTATGTCAATCAAATTGGCCTTGATGTAAATGAGAAAAGAAGGTTGACATTTAACAGAGACGTAAACCAAAGGCAGAGATTGTGACGTGCATGAGTACTTGCTGTGTGGTTGAGAAGGGTTTGCATCCACACTCCGCGACATTTGTCACCTGACATCGCCCTGGTGGTGGTTGTCTGAGTTCCCTTGTCACTTAAAAAAATCATAGAGTGGGACAGAAATGGCTCAATGGGATAAATTAATACATGTAGTATAACCTACACATTGAAGGTACTGAAAATATAAACCGTGTTGTGTTCTTTCTTATCTTGACCCCAAGTGAAGTGAAAAGTGACTAAAGTCCACAGGGTTCTACCAGCTGAGTTCTTCAGTTACAGCCCTCCTTTATATTCCAACAGGAGCGCCCTAGGAGATGCAGCTTCGGAAAACTGTTAGAAAAAGATTGAGAAGTGAGCCTGTACCTGTAAGAGTCAGCACATTATCACGGAAAGATGGACCTGCAACTGATCTCGGCAATTTCCTAAGTTTTAGAGACCAACATTCTCATTCCCTATGTTCCTCATGATGACTCTAGAACATACTATCATTACAGTGTCATGGAGGAATTGCAGTTACAAAAGATTTTGTTTCTGGAAAAGGTTTTCATTGTAAGTTTCCTTCACTCTATGTGTAGAAATATCAGGTCAAATTTCTTCTAACAATCTTACTGTTTGACTAATTCCTCTTGCCTTAGCTCTATGTGTCATAGCAACACGTTTTGGGGGTATCAATTTGCAATTCAAAATCTGAACCTTCTTGATTTGATGTGCCAGATGGCTGAGAAGAAAATGGACTGTAAGTGATGCTGTGGCCTTGTGAGGTCTGCTTCCTTCCGAAGGCTGTAGAGTGCCAAGCTGCTCCTAGATTCCGTGCCTCGTGTTTTTCTGATATTAAGTACACAGCATGTGACGGTTTCAAGCGGCCCATCCTCATACCCATCCCACGATCAGTTAAGACAGGGCTCAAAGCTGACAGGCACTCCTGTGACTGACAGTTCAGAAGTATCCGAGGTCATACTGCCATTTCTCACTCAACTCGACTATCAAGGAGACTTAAAAGCTTTGGCTGATAGAAAAGGGAAAGGTTATTTTTCACTTTATATATAATTGTTTATATGTTGAGATTTCTCAAATTGTGCTATTTTTTCACAATTCAAATTATACCCACAATTCATTTACTTAAGCTAATGTATCTGACATAATTGAGAAAATATGCAATAATTATAAGCATAAACATTTGAAGCATTAGTATATATTAAAATCCATGCCATTCATAGAAAGAATAATATTTTGGTTTAGTATCAAGTGACTGACCAAAAGAACACTTTCAAAATTGTGAACTATTTGCGTCTGGGCTATAGTACAAACAACAATATAATTTAATTGTTTTCCACATATTCTACATGAACACAGTCAAGCTCAATGAAGTAAACTGAGACCTTTACTTAACTAATAACATTTATTAAGATTCTATTTTATGCCAAGCCCTGCATCCACATTGCCTTTTTAAAGGTCTAGCCCTAGCTGGATACACAAACACAATGTTTTATATTCACACATAAAATAATCACAGTGTGTTACGTATATCTTAAAGAAAATTGTGTTCGGGGTCATTGAAGTTCATAAGATAAGTTACTTTAGCTAGAATACAAAAGAACTTCTCAGATTTAAGGAAAGTCCCAGCTGAGCTGAGAACTGCGGCATGGGAAGCCAGCCACTAGAAGAGTGGTAGGATGAGTCTTTCTGGTAGTAAGAAAAAGCCACAAAGAATCTTGGCAAAGGAAGAGATGTGGGCATGCGTGGTAGGGGGCACATGAACAGGGAGTGTTGGGATGCTGTCAAGTATATATTTTTCTTACCTGTATTTGAGATGTTAGGAAAAGAAGGTTCAAAGAGTAATTACCAAGTACTCAGAAACAATAAGTAACAATGTGGGTTTGGAATTCTGATCTCCTAATTTGAATATCAAGCCAATTCTGGTATTTTCAGGACAGAGAGATTAAAAAAAAAAGAAGTGGTCAAATGATACAAAAATTATTTTCGGTAGACCCTTGACACATGTGCTAATAGGCTCATTTACCCAAAAGGGTATTGGCAAAGAAAGTTGAAATGTAGTAAAAAGGGGAAAACAAGTCTACTAAAATAGAGATGGCCATTCTTTTTAATGAGTCATTATAAGGAAGGCAATGCAGAATGTAAACTGGGCATGGTGGTGTGTGACTATAATCTTAGCAAGTGGAAGTCAAGGCAAAAAGATCCAACTTTGTTACCAGACTGAGTTACAAAGGGAATTCCAAGTAAGTCTGAACTACATAGTGAGAGCCTGTCTGTGAAGAGGGGTGGAAAGGAGAGAAGGGGGAGGAGGAGGAAGAAGGAGAAAGAGGAAGAAGGGAGAAGAAATGGAAGCGAGAATGAGGAGGAAGAATAGGAGAAGAAAAAGAAAGAAGAGAAAAAACATTTTGGGATCCAGTCCCTGGGCACCAGCCACTCCTGGGAAGACCTGCCCACCTTGACCCCAGGTTCTGGCCACCGGGCAGGCTCCCTTCTACCCCCACCCCTACAGGGCAGGCTCCCTTCTACCCCCACCCCTACAGGGAAGGCTCCCCTTCTCCAAGATCCCCTGCAGACCTTGCAATCTCCAAGCCCTGTCCCCAAGCCCATCATCCCCAGGGACCCCTGCCACTTCCTGAGACTTAGAGACCCGCCCCCAGCTCCCATCCTGCCCCGGACTTCCCTTCTGGACAAGAGACTTCTTTTCTGGACTAGAGCTCCCATCCTGCCTCGGACTTCCCATTTGGACAAGAGAGTCCCATCTGGACAAGAGAGAAAGACTTCCCGAATCTGTCAGCTCTTTCTGGACCAAGTGCCCTAAGACCAAGATCGAACCACAAGGAGATGGGCAGACGTCAAGGCAGAAGTACATACAACAAAATGAAGAGCAATACAGCATCACCAGAACCTAGCCCTCCTCCAACATCTAGAGCTGATCATCAAAAATTGGAAGAAGCAGAAGAAAACAGCCTTATGAATAACATCATGAAGAAGGTAGAGGCTTATATAGAGGAAAAGACAAACAAAAAATGGGAAGAACGCTATAAAAAATTAGAGGAAAGGGCAAATAAAGTAGAAGAAAACAATAAAGCCCTGGAAGAAAACAATAAAGCCCTGAAAGAAAATCATGAAAAAGTAATGAAACAGATGAAGGAAATAGTCCAAGACCTGAAAAGGGAAATAGAAAAAACATTTTGATGAAAGCATTGGTTTAAGAGCTTCAACTATATTGCTGCATGCCAGAAGCCATTGAGAATTTATTTATTGAATGTATCATTCTGCCCATAAGCAAGAATATACATACATACATACATGCATATATACATACATACATACATGCATACATATGTCTGTACATACATATACTTGAGTATCCCCTGGTATTTTATCTTGACTTTGAAGTAAAAATTACTTTTTATCATAAAATACAGCCAATGCTTCTAGAATTGGGTGTTGAACTTCCTAGAGTGACACTACACTATAGGAGGAATATGGGTTACTGGTGTGTTCAGACACACTGCAACATCTCAGATTACTAAGAAACTCACCAGTGACCAAGAAGGAAAAGATACAAGCATTCAAAAATTCATCAGAACTTGAAAGATGGGATACAAATGATAATAACCAGGGCTGGGAAGTTACAGGCCTAAGCAAATGTTAATCCAGAGCACCAAGAGCCTCTTTGAGGGCACTCAGAGGGGCCTTTGCTACAGTAAGCAGAAGGCAGATTTGCCTGAAAATCAGATGCAGGATCTGATCATGAGAGTCGAATTGAAAAGAAGGTTTAATTTGGGGCTGAGGAGATGGCTTAGAGCTTAAGAACACTTGTAGTTCTTGCAAAGGAACAGGTGTGAATGATATGAACTGATATAGTGCCCCACAACAATCTATAACTCTGGTTACAGGGGATATTATGCCCTCTTCTGACCTCTATGGGCACGAGTTATAAATGTGGTCCACATCCATACATGCAGGCAAAACAGACACAGAAAATAGAATAAATAAATATAAAAATTTAAAGAAAGCTTTACTTTGATGCTCCATGAAACCTTATATACTTTTCTTTTTCCTTTTCATGTATGTGTGTGTATGAGTGTGTATGAGTGTGTGTGTGAGTGTGTATGAGTGTGTGTGTGTGTGTGTGTGTGTGTGTGTGTGTGTGTAAAATCATGTTACTAGTCACTCATTCACCTTATTCTTGTGGCAGGGTTTTTCAACCAAATCCAGAACTCATTGATATGGCTAGTCTTGCTAGCCAGCTTACTCCAGCTATCCTGTGTCTGCCCTCTGAAGCTGGAATTATAGGCAGGATACCACACACATGTGATGTGTGTGAGTTCAGGTGAATTCTGGGAATTTGAACTCATGCCCTCTTACATAACTGATAAATATTTTATCTGCTAAGCCAGTTTTTTCTCTTTTCTTTCTTTTTTTTTTTGGTTTTGGTTTTTTTTTGTTTGTTTGTGTTGGTTTTCTCTTTTTTGAGACAAGGTTTCTCTGTGTTATAGCGTTGACTGTCTGGAACTCACTTTGTAGACCAGGCTGGCCTCAAACTCACAGAGATCTGCTTGCCTCTGCCTGCTGAGTGCTGGGATTAAAGGCATACACCACCATACCTGACTAAGTCTCATGTTCTAAAGCCAGGGATGTGACAGGGAAAAGATGCACCCTGGGACATGGGATGAAGCCATCTAAGGTGGCAGTTTAAGAACCCCAACTCCTCAGAATCTAAGGACTTCCTGGTCCTATAGAATAGTCTGTTGTCCTTTACCTAGAACTGTTATAAATGCATCCCTTGAGGTCAATGTTATAAAATAATGCCAGTCCTCTTCAAGATTAGTGTCTGCTTCCAGTAAAGGCATTGGTGCTGTTGGGCTGGTTAATATATAATCAGCAACTGGATAGGAAGCAGCTTTCAAATACCACTTCTGCTCTCTAGATCCCAAATGTTTCTTCTATTCCCCTAAGCATTTTCAAAACTCTGTCTATGACAATATTGTCATACTTTTGCAGTCATGTGGCTTAGGCTGTTCACAGTAGGACTGTTGTGATGGATAAAAAAGTCTGCCAGTCCCCAAACAAGATCAGATTTGCTCAATTTTACAGCCACTTCCATCTACATAGATCTTTCTATGACAATGGAATTTATTTAATGGTTCTTTTTCTTAAGTCCAACTTCTATTTGACAATTCAGAGAAGTAGCTGGCATTTCTCCCTGCCTTCGACTGCCCTTTTAGCTCTACTGTAACACTGTCAAAGATTGTCCTGGTTACATTAAGGACTAAAACCTTCTTTTGGTGGAAGAAGGAAGCCCCTACATGCCAGATGCTTTCACAAAGTTCTTCGGCATGATAAATATTACACAGATAAGAGAACACATCTGGAAGAAGTGGTAGCATCTACGTACAGGCTCCTTTGGAGCGTTGTAAATCTGAGAAATGCTGCAGAAGAAAAAAAAAAAAGGAGTTCCCAGTGACTGTTTGTGATGCAGCCCATTTGCTAGCCCCGCTCTACCCTGAGCCACATCAAGGGACCCATACAGCACTTGCAGCAACAGGTAGGTCCAGAGGTCAGTGCAAGCAAACTCTGGGGAGTAGCTCATGCTCTGTCTTTGTTTTTGTTTTTACTTAGAATCCCAAAGTGGGAATTGTCTCCACTTGATTTTTCACTGCAGGAAACACATCATTAAAAAAAAATTTTGGTGAAATAGATGAAGATCAGAGTGTGTTCCCAAAACTGGAATACAAAGACAACATTTACTTAAGACACATCCCACCCTAGAGGAGCACACAGTTTGGCAGAGAAATCAGAGAAGCTTAAAAAAAAAAAAAACTAAACTAGACCAATAAAACATATTATAAGCAAGGTATCCCTGGGACTCTAGTAATGAAAAGATTAATTGTTACATGGAATTGGATGGGAATCACAAGAAAGAAGACATCCTTCAAGACCTTCTATGCAGAGGATCTCAGAGATGGTGGGGGAGAAAAGATGGAAATTTCAGAAACATCCATGGCAGCTCAGGGAGTGGAAGCCCTGAGCATCACCACAGAACCCTATATAGTTTGGTTTGAATGAAGTCTGAAGACGCTGAAAAGAGAGGTGATAAATTAGGTCTGGAAAAGCAAGTTGAGTCCGGGTTGTAAAAAGCATCATAAATCATGGAAAGGAGTTTGGATTTCATTTTCTCTACTGGAAATTCAATTTACAAAGAACCAGATTTTCTATAGTACTGGGTGTCCCAAAGGTTATTATTATTCCTGGGCGCTCTGCTTCTATAGCCTGTTTGTAGGCACTATTCTGCAACACCTATATGGCATGTAGTTGAAGGGAGAAGAATTACAGAATGCCATAGGTGATATTCTGATGCCTATATAGGATATAGTTGAAGGGAGAAGGATAATTCACCTGAGTAGAAAGCATGGAACCGTGACTATGGGAAAGAGAATTCATAGATTTTTCTGGAATTCGCACAGTTGACACATCTGCATAAGTCAAAACAACCTCACCGACACACTGCCCTCAACAGTTTGCTGCTTCCTGAAAAGGAACCTGCTCTTCTCTTCCTCAGCCTATGAGACTGGCGAGACAAAGTAGTAGAACAAGAAACTGTTTGCTGATGGGGATGGGGACATGGCTCAGCCATTAACGTGCCCACGGTACAAGCATGAGGCCCTGAATTTGGACCCCCAGTATCTGCATAAAACGTTGAGTGCACTGGCCTATGCCTGCTCACCACAGCACTGTGGGGCTGGAGACAGGTGGATTAACCCTAATGCTACCCCTGCAGCTTATGGCCTGTCAGCCTAGCCGAATCAGCGAGCTCTAGGTTCATTGAGACAGTATGTCTTAAAAAGTAAGGTGAGGAGAGAAAGAAGACAGCCTGTGGTGAACTCTGACCTCCACATGCACTAGCACTCCCCCGCCTGCCCCGTGTGCGTGCATACACACACACACATAAGCAAACAATTACATAAGAGTCTGATACAATATTTATCAATATTTATGGTTGCTTCATCTGGATGGCCTGTTGTCTTCATCTGATAGGATATGGGTGCCATAATTGAGTGTGTGTCCATTTTCACTGTAAACATTTAGAACTCACTCCCAAAGAAGGATTTATAAGGCATGCAGTTTTTGGTAATGATGAATCCAAGATTTTGTTTGCCTTTGTAAAATTATGATCCTTTCACAGGGAAAAATAGCTGAGATCAAGAGTGCATATGAATGTCCATTACATCCCATAAGGCCTGGGATACACTACATAGCAACTAAGGCTTCGTTGCTGTTATTCTGGATTTTATCAACCCCACCCACTCCACTACAGTCCCTATGTTGACAGAAGTGGAAAGGTAGCATATTTGATAGTCAGAGATATTTCTTAAATCCTCTTCTCACAGTCTTAGGTTCCATTAAGCACACAGATGCTTAATTGAACAAGTATTGGCTGAGTAATTTCCAACCACCAAGGCCTTGTAACCTGTGCTATGAAAAATGTAAATCAGTAAATCAAGGGGGTGGTAAATGGAGCTTCTGATCTGGTTAGGGAGATATGAGGTCTCTGTGAGTCTTGAGACTTATCTGCAAAATGGGGAAATTGATACAACCTACCTCATGGTCTCATTGGACAGAGCCTGACTATATATATATCTGTAGAGACTAGTACCTAACACATAACTATCAGGTATTCAGTTACTCTGTTGTTTCATTGCATAGCATTGCTGTAAATTATCTTACATGTGGAGAGCATCAGAAAGTCCAGCAATCAGGGGCTCTGGTTGTTTAGACAATGGGAAAAACACTTCTAGGTCAAGCCACCTGGGGAAGTCTTCCTAGATGATGTGAAATGTGAGTTAGACCTTGAAGGATGGATAAAATTCAGTGTGGCAGAGAAGGACATGTAAAATGGTCTTGGTGGAAGCCTAATAAGAATTTTCAGAGAAAAGGGGGATGTTTCCTCAGGAGGAGAATTCACAAGAACAGAGGATTCATGAAGGAGACCGGAAGTATTAGTCCAGGCAAACGCTCATGTCCTCTCCTTCCTCGCAAACCCCAACACAGTCAACATCCATTCCCTGATTCAGGATGGACCTTCCAACCATCCCTTGAAACCATCCAGTGATGGGTTTTGAGAGACTGCCAAACGTTCTTCTGTACCACTGATCTACCTTCTAACCTGGGGGGAAATTACCCGGGGGTGTGGCAATGTAAGGGAAGCTAAATACACCCTGTTTACTCTATCATTAAATTTCAAATTACACATGGTGACTTCCAAATTAAAAAAAAAAAAGAAAGAAAGAAAATCTGATTCTATTTTGGGCAGCAAGGGCCTTAGTAAAGAAAGTGCAGGAAAAATGAACTGAGAAGGTGGATCAGAGTTCCCATCTGTGCTGGTACTGAACAGCCTTTATTAGAAATGTGCAAGAGCAACCCTGCAGGGAGGGTTGGACCCACTCCAGGGTGTGGGCTGCCGAAAGCCACAGTCACAATGGCTAACGCTGATGCCAAGACAAGGATTTCCAGGCTCTCTCTCTCTCTCTCTCTCTCTCTCTCTCTCTCTCTCTCTCCCCCTCTCTCTTATTTAAGAGAAGAAATACATGGTTTTGAAAATGTCCTGGAGTCTTTTACTTCCAGACCTCAAAAATTTTGGAGGAAAAACAACTTATCAGCTCAAAGACATTATTTGGGTAGCAAATCACAACCTTACTCATTTTAAACCATAGGGGTAGAGTGTGAACTAACCAGGTCTGTAGGAGATGTGATTGATGTGTGCGGGCCCACAAACTCATGCTATTGGTGACAGACACCTTCAGAGCTGGAGGATGACAATAACAGAGTGAAATTCCAGATCTACTTTGAACTTGCTGAAATTCAAGATGTGATACCAAACCATGCACAGAATACCTGCTGCCATAATTGAGCATCATATTTTTTTAAACAAATGCTGCATTTTGTCCAAGAAGAGCACATTGTTTTGTTTCATTTTTAATTTTCCTTTCTGCCACATGTTGGCATTTTGAGTGGGACAAGCACATCACTCACACTGGTGATTCACTGGAGTCCAGATCACGCTCTTCATTGCTGACTCAGACGTGAACCCCAAAGAGAGATGTGCTTCTCACAAAGGACATTTCCAAATCAAAGTGTTTATTGAAGTAGAACATCCCGATATGCGCACCAATCACAATTATACAAATATTTAGACTTTGACAGCATGAAAATGCCCATGTATCCTGCATCTAGATCAAGAAAGAGAACATTATCTGAGTCATAGGTTCCCCCTTATCAGGTAACCATTGTCATGATTTCTAACATTATAGGCGATGACTTCTGCATGCCTTTTGGCTCACATGAGCTGATTAAACACTGATGACTCTTTCATATCTGGCTTATTTCACTTAGCATCATGTAGTTGTAAACCACTCATTGTCATGTAGGTTTTACTTATTTAAAAGGATATGACTTTGTATCTATTCCACTATACATAACCTCTAGTTTGGAACTAATTCAAATGAAGTTGAACATTTTAAAAGATTTTTTAAATTATTTTTATTTGTGTGTGCATGTGCATGTGCGTGTGCGTGTGCGTGTGCGTGTGCGTGTGCGTGTGTGTGTGTGTGTGTGTGTGTGTGTGCCACTTGTGTGTGGGTGCCTGTGAAGGTCAGAAGAGGGTGTTGAATCCTATGGAGTTGGAGCTAGAGGCAGTTGTGAGCAGCCTGATGTGGGTGCTGGGAATTGAACTTGGGTCCTCTAGAAGAGCACCTGGTGCTCTTAACTGCTGAGCCATCCCTCCAGCTCCAATTATTAACATTCATGTACATGCTTCACAAATGTTTGTATTATACCCACAAATAGAATTGTAACATAGAGTTTTGATATTATATGCTGGAAATTATGAAACTGGGCACTGTGTAAAGACCCAGAATCTAACTGCAAATGCGTTAAATGGCTGCAGTGAAGGGCAAATACTCTTCAGTGTGTTGAAAGGTTGTATGCAAGAACTTTTGGGGCTATATAGAAGAATAGGAAAGGGAATGGAATCATGGGAAAGCTTCCCAGTGGGGCTGACACTCAAATTACTTGTTGATAGTAGAGAAGGGACAGGGAATAGCATCTTGAAAGGCAAAGATGAAGGAGAAAGCAAGTGGGACCCAGAGCCCTGTGTTAGAATAATAGATGAAGGGGGATGTGTGTGGAGAAGACGGGAACTGGGTAGGCAAGCTGGTGTCCTATCTTGAAGGAATTTGCTAGCCACCTATGGAATGCATTCATTATTCTGAATAGGAGAAGAGCTATTAAAGACTCTAGGGTAATGAGATGCTATGAGGAGCTCATTCAGGGGCTAGACAGAGTCAGGGATGGAGGTCCTTGAAGCTGGTAAGTGACTATATATAAGATGCTTTATTTGGATAAGCAGATGAGGCATTCCATCTTATAGCTGAGTCTTTGAGGAAAGCCTGGCTTTGGCCCAATATCCTCAACAAGAATCTGGAAGACTTCTGCGGGAACATGGAATACGCAAGAGAGAGTGGGGTAGAGGAAGTGTGTGTGGTGGGGAGCATGCCAAGTTTCAGTGTGCAGAAAATGCACACAGTAAATCATGCAGAAAGCTTTTGGGACCAGCAGGCCACCTGCTGACAGCAGACTGGTGCAGCCAAGGAGCCTCCGCCTGAGAGCGGAAAGGCAAAGCGTGTATAATGGGGAGCGTAGGCCAGAAAGCAAGCCCACTACCGCATGGAGCTGAGAGCAGTGCCAAGCTCTGAGAGCAGCTGCCTGTCCACTTGGGGACCAAGGGAGGAGGTTGGGTGGAGATGAGCCAGCTCATATCCCTGCCAGTTCCATGATGGACTCCACAGAGGCTTCTAGAAAAAGTCCTTATTCAAATACGTGTGTGTGTGTGTGTGTGTGTGTGTGTGTGTGTGTGTGTGTATGCTATGTGTGTTTATGTATATATATATATATATATATATAATTTGTATAGGTATATGCAGAATAGTTTTGCTCCATGATATATGTGTGTGTATGTATGTATGTATGTATGTGTGTGTATGTATATATTATTTGTATATGCAGAATAGTTTTGCTCCATTTCACTCAGTATTTCCATGTGTCCATAGTATACAGCAGATGTCAACATATAATATAAAAGGTCCTGGGAACTCACAACAGTTAAGCCATTAGGCCTGCAGAACACACGCTGATACAGGGGAGGACACTGGAGTTTTGTAACCAGAACTGGAGTTTGAGTTATGACTTCCTCTCTGGTGACTGAGTAAACACTGGCAAGTCACTTCATTTGCTTAATATTTAGTGTTCTCATCAATAAAGAAAGGGTAACATTACTTCTGAAATTCCCTTTATATGTTTCCTTACTGCTCTAAATCCACACCTACTCAAGTGTACCCATTTTCTTCACCCTCCATCCCTAGGAAACCTGGCAAAGATGGCGAGTTTTTCAGATGCAGGTATCATACATGTGGTGGCTAGTGTTAATCATCAACTTGACAGGATCTTGAACCTTGGGAGACAGGCCTCTAAACATGCTTAGGGGAGATTCTCTTGATTACTTTAATTAAGGTAGGAAGGCCCACCCACTATGGGAGGCGCCATTCCCACTGGGACCCTGACCTGAATATGTGGAGAAAGGAAACTGAGTAGCATGCATGCAACACCTTGCTCGGGGTTTCTGGCTTGGTGTGACCGGCTGCTTCAAGCTCCTGCTGTCATGACTTCCCTGCCAGGATGGACTTCACCTAGAACTGTGAACTCAAATAAACATTTCCTTCCTCAAGGTGCTTTTTGTCAGAGCGTTTTATCCCAGCCGCTGGAAAAGAATCCAAGACACTATCTTACTCAATACTTTTCCTTCACAAAGCAAATAATTCATGAAAGAGTTAAATAGAGACTGATTGAATGAGCTCAGTCATTTCCCACCAGCAATGCACTGTCCACACACCAATGGCTTCAGAGAAACACTGATGGGAAAAAGGCCCACAATTGGAAAGAAAGGATGAATTCCATTTTGTAAGAAGTCTACAAGGAAAGGATGGGGTGGGTGGGGTCACCTCCCTGTGGAGTTTCCCTCAGCACAATTCTCGTTTCTCTTCTCTCCCCAGAGTAAAAATAAATGAAACCTTGGATTGGTTTAAAAGTTCTGGCTGGATAAATGTTTGAGAGCCAATAAAGCTGTCAGCATAGATCAGGCTGAGGCCAGGTGAACCAGCCTCACTGTAGTTCTTTCATGGCCTCAGGGTGCCAGGCAGCACAAGCCAAGAGGTACCATATGCCTGCTCATCCCCTCTGAGCGGAGTTAGACCTCATAGAAACGTGAGCACATTTCCCCAAATGTGCTTGACATGTGGTGAAATGCCTTGTCCAACAGCAGAGCCACGCATAAGAAAAGAGAGTGGAAGAAAACAATGGAGGCTTACAGAAGTTACAGGTTCTCTTAGAGTTCTCGTGACTTGCAGACTTTGGGTGAAAATGGTTCTTCAGTGTGGAAGGCAGCTTGGTGGTCTTAGTAAAAAGCATACATATCTAATAACTACGCACTTCTAGACATTTACCCATAGACAGACTTACACAAGGGCACAGAGCTGCCAATACAGTTGATTTTTGCAGTGTTATTTTTTATCATTTATTTTTAATAATTAAAAACAAAAGGAGACAAAAAAGCCTCGTTAATTGGGAACTGGTCAAGTGAGTGACATATTACCCTGTGCGCTAAAATCACGCAGAACTGTATACAGCACTTGGTTGGGAAGCTACCAAGTTTCATTGTTGTAACGTGAACTTGGGAGCCAAACTGCCCAAACTCAAGTGCCTGTGACACTGGAAAAATATCTCCTTTTCTCTGATCCTTGGTTTGCTCAAGTACAAAACAAGATAAGTGGTACTATTTGAAGCATAGCCTGTGAGCTTTGACCGTAATTAATGTACAACATGTTTACAACCATATCTGATCCATAACAAAGCACTAAGTGTTAATGACTGGTAACATTAAATTAAAACTCTCCTGTACGACTTGCTTATCTGGAAGTTGAGCCTGTGGGGCTTGAAGAAAAGGGTACTTTCAATTTTTAAAATATTCCTTGTAGCAGTTCCACTGAACGTATTTTTATTGAGATAATGAATTAAAATCACCATTCAAAAGTATGGTGGGTGACAAGACACTTGCTCTGAAAGTTTGGCATGTAACAGGGACTTTAAGGAATCAGTCATCACAGATGACTGCATATACAACTCATTTTCAGCTGCCTCGTGTGAGCTGCCTTTACACTCGACCCTCTGAATTTGTCACGAATTTCAACTTAGCAAATGTGCTTCTGTAGTCATGAGCTCATCTTGATCTAACCATGGGCCTGTCTCGCTCCTACCAGGGTTTCTCTCCTCTGTTGGTGTGTGATAAGTAAGAGAGAGAGAGTTCTGAGTTCTGGTTTTCTTCCTCCCTCCCTCCCCCCCCCCCCTCCCTCCCTCCCTCCCTTCCTTCCTTCCTTCCTTCCTTCTTCCCTTCCTTTACCTTCTGTTGTTATGTTATCTTTAACTTTTTAATTTTCCATTGGTTAATTTTGCTATTTGACAATTCTGTATCTGTATAAGATATTTTGATCATTTTGTCTCCCACACATCCTCTCTTATCTCCCTCTTATCCCTGTAATTGCTTTTTTTAAATAACTAGAAAGTGGACTGTTTGACAAAGTTGAAGCTTCGAGTATCAGGGTCTTCATTAAGATAATATAAGTGGATGGAAAGATCGGTTTCCAAGTGAAAACTGTTTCCATCAAACCACAAATACTCTATACACTTGTCTGCTTCAGCAACAACAAAACAGATTTCTAGCATTGCCTTCTGCCTAACCACAATCAAATATCTGGTTTGACAGAATTGTGAGTTTCAATGGGTCAAATGGCAAAAATTTGAGTTTTCAGTGTTCATAGTTAGAGCTTCTACAACTGCCTCAGGACCCAGCTGAGCCGTGATTGACAAGTGACAGCACAGACCACGCTCTTGGCTTTGCCCACAGCAACCTAAGGTGCAGCAATGCCAGAGAGACTGAATATCAACCCTGCCTCTAAGATACAGTGAACCGCTAACACTGGTAGAAACAAAGTAAAACTCTAAACAGGGCCAGTGTGACAGAGTCAAGGGCATTACAGCGATGAACACATTTACAACAGTAGGCCGATTAGCCTAGCACCTACTTGACCTTCTGCAAGCCTTTTTTCTTTTTAGTTTCTGGCCTTGTCACTTGTAGAAATAAACTCATTGACAGACGGCTTCTCAAGTGCATTTCACCCGTCTACGAATCCGTCCATTCAGTGACAGGCACTGAGTGCTTTCCTGGAACCAGACACCGATGCCAGGCTCTGTGATGTAGCTGACAAGGTCGCTGCTCTTATGCAGTTGACGTTCATAGGTGGGGCTAGACAGACAAAAAGGTAAATGAGAAACGCATCAGACAGGGATAATGATCATCTGTGGAATTACTCTAGACTGATGGGAAAGAAAATTATCAAGTAGATTATATGTGTGGGAGTCTGGGGAAGGACACTCTGAGGAGGTGACACTTCAGATTAAATGAGAATATGACACCTAGAGAGATATGAGAGATGCTTATTCCAGCCAGAGGAAGGGCTGGTCAAAGGCCACGGATGGAATTGTATTATAAAGGACCAAAGTTTCAGTAGCCCAAAGGCAGAACATGGAGGTTTCTAGAAGCCATAGATGGAAAGGGGTGAGAAGATGTTGAGTACATGACATTATTTATGCTTTTTTGAGGGGGGCAGTTCCTATATAGGAGGTTGGGAGCAAAGATATCCAATGAAGAGCTATTGTACTGGATTATAAAAACAAACGCCATTGATATCTGTGCTAAGGAAGTCATCAAGGAAATGCAAAGAACTGAACACTGGTGAGGCCTCAGTGGGAACTACAACCACGAGTGTAGATGAATGTCTGTCATGCGTTACGTGAAAGGAAAGATTCCTCGCTTGAACAAGAACATTGCTGGGTGTTGGTTCTATTTTTCAAAGTGAAATGTAAGGTATGTGAGGGTGAAAGCAGAGGGAGGCACTGGAGACGTGTGTGCAGGCCACACGGTGTTGGACATCTGCTGAGCATCCATGGGATGATGTCAAATAGACAGCTGGAGTGACTAGTGGGGGAACAAACATAAGGAAAAGTACAGATCTGGAAACCATCACTAGTATTATACGGACAGGGCAGAAAAAAAGAAGCCAGGTAGACGGGAGGGGAGGCCATGAGAACAGGGTCCTGAGTTGTTTCCATGTTGGAAGTCAAGGAGAGGAGCATGTGTGGTGATATATTTTGTATCAAATGTGGTGATATATTGTGTGTCAAATAAAGCTTGCCTGTAGATCAGAGGACAGGACAAGCCACTAGATTAAATATAGAAGCCACGCAGTGGTGGCACACACCTTTAATCCTAGCACTCGGGAGGCAGAAATCTGTCTGGATCTCTGTGAGTTCAAAGCCACCCTGGACTACATGAGATTGACTCAGTCTAGGAGAGAAACAGAGCCAGGCCATGGTGGCACACACCTTTAATCCCAGTATTTGGGAAACACACTCGCCATTAATCTCAGCACTAGGAAGAAAGTGATGTCTGGGTGGAGAAAGGAATATAAGGCATGAGGAGACAGGAACTTTTCGACTGAGGAAGCCCTTTTGGCTGGAGCTCTTCCAGGCTAAGGAGATGGTGAGGTAATATGTGGTAGCTGTGGCTTGCTCTGTCTCTTTGATCTTTCAGCTTTCACCCCAATATCAGGCTCTGGTTTTTTTATTATATGACCTTTTAAAATTAGGACAATAGCTGGACCTAGCAAAGGAGAATGGACCAGAGGAGCCAAGGTAGTTGGAGACAGAATAAGATCCAGGGAGCTGCTGGAAGCCGAAGACAATCCAGGACACCAAATGCTGCTGAGGGGTCCACTAGGATAAGAACAGAGAACCGAACACTCGATTCCCGAGAAAAGAAACCATGGTCAAAGACACAGCACATCCGGAAGCACCATGTTTCCTTAATAGTTGGAGGTTTGGAGTGGAAGTGATTAACAATAAGAATATCCAGGCAGTCTAGAGGATTGAAGTGAGTTAATAGACAAGAAAGACTTAAAAAAAAAATCAGCCAAGATATCACTGTACAGCTTCAGCCTCCTTTGACCTAGACCTAACTATGCAGCTAGCTCAGCCTAACCTGGAACTCAGAATCCTCCTGCCTCAGCCTTCGATACACAACAGGGTTTTCTAGTATGACTACTTCAAGATGGAGAAAATCTCAAGCCCTTGTAAAGAGAATCAAATGTGGTTTCAGGGCTCAGGAGGGCTCCATCATTAAAAGTGCTTGCTGCTCTTGTGAAGAACCTGAATTTGGTCTGAGCACCTCCAAAAGGTGGCTCCCAATCCCTTGCCAAATGGCTCACGACGGTATATAAATAACTCCAGCTCTAGGGAACTCGACACCTTCCTCTGGCCTCTGCAGGTGTGCACACACGTGGGTATACACACACACACACACACACACACACACACACACACACACACTACACTACAAATAAAATAAATCTTAAGAAACAATGCAAATGTTGAAAGTTAGAAGCCAAACAAACTGGAAAAATTCCTGAAGGAGAAAGGGCTGTAAGAGCCATAACAGCAGAGGTACATTCCATCTGGAAAGGGGAATGCTAACTATTGAAATGAATGGCTAACTACGCTGAATTTGTCCTGAAATAATAGAATTTGGTCAACTCCAGCTATTTGTCTTTTTCAAGAATGACTAATAGTAAGGAAAGAGGTATGGAAGAGGACCAGTTGCTCTTGTAGGGATTCTGATGGGCTTCATGGTGTGTACTGCAGGGGAGGAACCCAGAGGGAGGCGTTGCCCTCCTTCAGCCCCTCCTCAGGCCTCTAGCATGGCTCCCTACTATCCTAAAAGGCATTTTTTCTGTCTCTAGAAGCCACCTCCAGGCTGCTGTCACTAGTTACTCTTCTGTTGCTGTGGTGAAGCCGCACAAACTAGGGAACCGAAGGAAGAGCTTATTTGGCTTATGGTTCCAGGGGGATAAAAGTCCATTATGGAGCCCGAGAGATGGCTTGGTGATTAAGAGCACTTGCCACTTTCCCAGAGGATTCAGGTTTAGTTCTAGCCCCCACATCAGGCAGCTTACAACCTTCTCTAACCTCAGGACCAGGAGATCTAATACCCCTGGCCTTGGTAGTCACCTGAACTCACACAAATATACCCATATGCAGACGCATATACCTACATGTAATTAAGAATGATAAAAATTAATCTTTCTTAAATGAAAAGAATCCATTGCGGCAGGACCTTGGAGAAGAGGCAGCAAATATCAGGCAGGGCAGCAGCAGCAGCAGGAAGCTGCGCGATCACGTCTTTAACCACAACATGAAGTGTAAAGAGTGAGCTGAAAGCCAGCGAGGCTACAAACCCTTAAAGCTTGCCCCCAGTGACAAACTGCCCCCACCAAGTCTCTATCTACCCCCCGAAGGTTCCACAAGCTCCCAAGACAGTGCTGCCACTGAGGACTAAGTGTTCAAATGCCTGAGCCTATAGGCATACTCTCATTCTGAGCACCCCAGCCTTCTAGTTAGAAAGAAGGGGGAACTTTCTCTAATTTCCATTTTCTTTCTTTCTTTTTTCAAAAAGCTCTGATTCATAGGATTACATTGCATTTACTTCTAAATGAAAAGAATAAATTTTGAGTTGAATTTCTATCTTCTAAAACAGAAAATCACATTAGAAGCCTACCAGTTAAAAGCAGGTGACCTGTAAAGGAATACATATCCCTACTGTTTGGGGAAATTAAATGGATAAGAGGAGAGCTGCCAGAAAATTAAAAATTAAAAAAATTCAATGGAAGGATGAGATAAAGAGTGCAGGTTGTCCTTGTAAAGATAAAGCTGAAGGCTGGTCTAATTCTACCTGAGCATCACATGACATTCTAAAGACAAGTCCAGTAGTGAACATCCCATTGACTGTGAGTGTGAGATGTTAGTTCTCTCCTCCACCTGTGAGTCTTCCTCAGGGGGAGTCTCAATTCTTGGATAGTCCCCATTCATGCTGAATTAATACTAACCAACATGGAGGAAGTCACATCGTGAAGCATTTTCCTGCCTGGGGCACAGATGTGTTTGTATTTCAGTAAAGGTGCTATAATTTCAACAGCTGAGCTGGAGACGGCTGTTCCAGAAACCAGATGGCCTAGAGGCCCTGTGCTTTCCTGGTAACTTAGCAACGTCAGGCTGCTGCTGACTTACAGCAAGGGTGCAGGTCTTTATTGCAGGTCCTTGAGACGATCACATTTCCTATGGTGTCCAAAAGAAACAGTACCCAAGCTGAGGGATGCCTTGTTTGGGTCACAGAAACACCTCAAAAGCTATCTGAGAACAAGATCCCGTCAAATGTCAGACAACACACGTTTTTTATAGCATCTGGGGGAAGTAGAGGTCTTGGAAGCAGCAAAATAAGCCCAAATGAGCTTCTTTGTAATCGTCTAAAACCCAGAGTAAATGGCCGTATATACTTAATTCCATAGATTTTGATATTTCCATCAATAAGCAGGACTCTGAGTTTTGGGTTTAATTCCTTCAAACATTTCTCTATAGGACCAAACTCACAATAGCCTCCCGGCAGAGATACATTTCAGTTTATATTCACAATGTTCTCACCCAGGTTAGACCTATGGGAGAAAGAAGGCCAGCTGAAGACGGGAATAAATGTGCTGGGTATCGTGCTAGAGCCTTTGACCATGGAATCACAGCAAGCTCTCAGCATTCTGAGCAAGGAATTATATTATGGTACCAGTTTTTAACAACAAACTAGAAAGCAGTTTACAATGTGTGTAAAATACAAGATGAATGCACAACAGAGCCGATATATTAGCATGAGATCTTCCTGAATCTTAAATTGATGCTGTTTGTAATATCTTCACTTTTGCATGCATTACACCACTGTTTCCAATAGCCAAGAGGTAAGCTCATCGTAAGTGTCCATTCATGAATGGACAAAAAAATGTGGAATGTATATATACATACACATATATATGTATGTGATATATATATGTGATATATATATATATATGTATATATATTATACACACACATACCAGCGTACTATTCAGTCTTAAAAACTGAAGGAACTCCTGTTGTTTGCCATAACATGAGTGACATTATGCTGTGCCAAAGAAGCCAGGCACTGAAAACAAATACCACATGATGTCACTTACAAGAGGAATTTTAAAAAGTCAGACTCGCAGGAACAGATACTGCAATGGTGACCAAGAAGGACTGGGAGTGGGAGGGACTGAAGGCATCTTGGCCAAAGGATGTAAAATCTCAAACAGAAGGGGTAAGTTCAAGAGATCTATTGTCCAACACAGCGACTGCTGGTAACAACCTTCCTCCTAGTATTTGCACAGGAGAGAGGAGGTTGTGTTACCACCACAATGATAAGTGTTTCCTGTAGTTAACTTGTTTGAGACATTCTTCAAAGTATGTGTATTTTAGAACATTATGGTACATACAAGAATGCAATATTGATTATCCAGTTAAAAGTTATATGAGCTAGAGAAACAGGAATAGAAAAGGCTACGTTATGTTTTAAAAAAAATCTATACCTTGCTTCTTTTGCAAAACTCTAAACCCAGACCTTTGTTTTCTTTTACACAGTACGGCAGGGATGCCACTAACATAGCAATACATCCACTTGTGCCTGTAAGCTATACCATGGGGTCCGTAAATTCAAAGTGGGAGTAAACGCACTTATCTCTAGTCTGTCAATTAAGACCCTGCTGTAGCTCATTTCTCTGTTTTGCCAAGTATTTAAACATCTTATTCATTGCTTCTCGACTTGCCTACCTAAAGTCGGCAAGCATTGTTATCCTTACTTTAGAAGCCGTGCTATCCAGGGAATAGTCTGGAGTAGAAGCTATGGATACCCAAAGCTCATGGATGAATGCTTGGGGTCTCCTGTCTAGACTCAGTGAATAATTCAGAGGTCCAGTTGCTGGAAATCCACTGAGGATTCTGGCAGAGCCGCTTGCTTTTGAGCTGGGGCTTCCAGGAGATTGGCCTTCCTTGTTTTCCCTCAGATCTCTCTGGATCTTAGAGGAAATCCTTAAAGAGTTTCTGTAAGGTTTGAGACCCTGCCTTCTCCCTGACTCTTCTCATGCTTCTAGCCAAAAAGTATTTGTGCTCCTGTTCCATGTGTCTGTTGGCTTCCAGGTCCATTTCTGACTTTTTTTCTGCTCCCGACCCAACTGATCGGTCTGTCCAGACAGTTCCTGTCAGACAGTGGCTTCTATAGCGTGTTTCCTTCGCTGTTCCTCTGGCCCTGGGAGAAGGCAGGCAGCATCTTCCAGACGTTCCTCTTCCCTGGTCACCTCATTGCTTCTTGTTTGGCTTCTCAGATTTTCCATCACCCCTTTAACCAACTACCTGTGTTAAATTCCATCTGTTTAAAAGACCCCCGGGTTGTTTTCTTGGCTAGATCCTGATGGACACAAACAGCATTCTCAGTCACAAGCTGTAGAATCTAACACTGGTATTTTACAGAAAAGGGATTTATTAGAAAAGACACTGAAGAGATCGAAGAACCAGTCCCAGAGGTGGGAAAGGAATTGCCCTCAAAACAAATCAAAGCAAAATTTTCCACGAAGCCAACATCACATCCATGATGGCTTGCTAAGGTTTCCCCACAGGTGCCACTGATGTTAGGTTCCAGAAGCTGCCACGCAAGTCATCTACTACTGTCTGTCAATGAAAGTATCTCTGGGCACTGCTTCTTTTTTTCTGATATAAACTTCCAATATAGAGGCTGGGATGGCTATATCTTATTGTCCCAGTACAGATTGTGTACCAAACGTAGAAGCAAGAGATGCCAGAGAAACTGTTATATGTTTTATATATATAATATATATAAATTATTATATATATTATATAAAGGAGTCTTATACTGGGAGCAACATTCCCTATACATAGAGCAGGGGAATAGATGCTCAATGGATATTTTAGTTTGAGTGAACCTGAGACAAAGTGTCCAGTGTGGGTGGCTTGTTTGGGAGGAGGGAGAACTCTAAGAATCAGTGGTAAAGAAGTAAGATAAGAGGAACTGTTGACAAATTATCAAGGAAGTTTTCACTAAGAGAGGAGGGCTTGGATACCACCAGGGAGACCCGGGAAGCCATATCTCAGAGTTGCTGTATGACTTCTCCTGGGGAGACGTAAACACATTTTTGTTCATCCCAGATAGATCACGGACAACAGAACAAGGACATTATTCCACTCAGGTGTAGGCTGGTGAACTAGTGAACTTATCGGAATGAATTAAAGGAACATGTGTGACTCAGAAGTAGTCAGCTGCATCACTAAAACACCAACCCCACGATGAAAATTCAAGCAAGCCATATGCCTGGGGCCTCCTGAACAACTTGCAGCTGATGGGAGCGTCTCCTTCCTAAGAAAGATCACGGCTTTAATGACGTGGAGAGTGATCTTGTGAATCTTGTCACTGTCTGAGATTCCTGAGTTGCACTGGCTTCTTTTTTGTTTGTTTGGGTTTTTGTTGTTGTTTTGAGACAGGGTTTCTCTGTATACCCCGGGATGTCCTGGAATTCACTCTGTGGACCAGGCTGGCCTTGAACTCAGAGATTAGCCTGACTCTGCCTCCTGGGTGCTGGGATTAAAGGCGTGCACCACCACGGCCAAGCCAGCATTGGCTTCTTGAGCCTTTAAGTGTCGTGTCGTTAGATTCTTGAGTCCTGTGAGCCTCCATCCTCTCTCTAGGAAGAAGTCTAGTTCACAATACTTTTCTTTCCTAAAACACCAGGCATATGATGTACTAATCCATACTTGCCGTGTGGCACCAGTGACAGCGGATGTGGATGAGGCCCAGTTCTCAGCATCTACAGCCTCCCTCTTCTGAGTGTTGAGAGGGGCTCAGCAGCCAGACAAAGCCTTCAGGCAAAGGCTATCAGTGCTGACAGTTGGAAAGTCTGGCAGACATAAATAGAGGTCAGGACAAGAAGATACAGCTGGATGCCTACCGCATCTATGGCAGAAAAATGGGGAATAAAGGCTCACTGGCATTAGGAACTGCTGTGCACTGAGGATTCCACATTGAGTAGAAGAGAAGCAGCCCAGCTCCCTACATCGATGGTTTTGAATTTCAGACACATAAGCAAGTACCGCGTGCCATTCCATGGAACAAGAACTGTCATGGGGTCTACAGACAGGTTTCTGGCCTCTCGGGCTCAGGAATATGGGGACAGCATCTTACATGCCTTTGAACCCCATTGTCTAGAGTGGTACTTTTCAGCTCATCTTACCTGACCTACATGGGACTGTCAGACACATCCCCAGTGTGTCTCTGTCATTGTCTGCATCTTGCTGTAATCCAATGAGGAAGAGAAGGATGCAGTGTCCCAGTTTATAGGAAAGAAGGTCATAGTACTACTTATTTCTCCTAACTGCCTGACAACTCCTAAATGTTGCTCATGCCTGCATTTTGATACAACTTCTCCATCCCCAAGCCAGGGTTTTATCGTTGACAATTCATTCTCGTGTATTCTCCTGAGCTCAGTCTATGAGAATAGGAACTAGCTCCTGGGTTTAATGATGCCTGGCCAGCATCCAAGCTCCTGCTAACGTGTTCTAATGCACAAGTCTCATTGTGACAACCGTCGTTTGAGCGACTTGGATACATGAATGCACTCAAAGATGTCTAGTGACTTGACCCATTGCAGAGCTGAAGAGATGGCACAGCCGAGGCTCGGGATACCGTCTGTGTGACCTCCACGTCTCTCCTCCACTTTCCATCTGCAGCAACCAGAAATTCAAATTGCTTAAATGATGCTAGTCTAAGGCTAATAGTAATGGATGGAAAGTCTCTAAGAATCTTTCACTGTAGCCCAAATTGCTAAACAGAACAAACCACAGCCAACCTCACCTCGCCAACTCCTCAGCCGATCCTGTTTCTGCAAATCCTCAGACTGAAAGCCTCTGAGTCCTCACCCCAGAGGGTCTCAGTTGAACTGCTGCTTAGTTTCTGTCTCCTCATGCCTTATATACCGTTCTCCACCCAGCCATGTCACTTCCTGGGATTAAAGGTGTGTGCTTTCCAAGCAAAGGCATGAGATCTCAAGTGCTGGGATTAAAGTTGTGTGCCACCACTGCCAGACTTTGTTCCCAGTGTGGTCTTGAACTCACAGAGATCCAGACAGATCTCTGTCTCCCAAGTAATAGGATTAAAGGTATGTACCACCACTGTCTGGCCTCTATGTCTAATCTAGTGGCTGGTTCTGCCCTCTGACCCCCAGATAAGTTTATTAGGGTACACAATATATTGGGTTACATAATATATCACCACATTTCATGATCCTCCAGGTGAGGAATTATCAAAGAGAACTCCAGGCTAGAAGCTGGAAGGACCAGTTCCCATATCTAAAGCTTTAGCTCAGCTGAACAAGCTTCAAAAAGTCCCCTAAATTTAACATTCTAAATTTCTAGTTTTTTTTTATATCTCTGTGTGTGCCCTGAGAATCGAGAAGAGGGTGTTGGACCCTAAATTATGGGCAGTTGTGAGCCTCCAGATGTGGGTGCTGGGAAGTGAACTCTGGTGCTCTGGAAGAACAGCAAGGGTTCTTAACTGCTGAGCAACCTCTTCAGCCTCTCCTGCTCGTAATTCCAGTGTGTTAACTCTAATCTATACGCAAAAGGAAGATTGCTCCCTCTAGCACTGATAACCAATTGACCTTCTCAGCTAAGTAAAATAAACCTACAAAGCTGGAGATAATGTGGTCTGTAAGTCACCTTACAGGGTTTTCACGCTGCTTTAGACACCATAGAAAAGTCATCTCCCATCCCCAGCTGTCAGACACATACAGCCACACTCAAGTAGAAATTGAGAGACAATGGTTTGGAAAATTTCAAAGGAATTCTTTATGTTTTATTAACCAATGTTCCCATTTCGATTTTGCAGAGTCACTGAGAGCAATCCATCCTCCACACCCACACTTCCCACATCTTCCCAACTTGAGAATGGCCAAGAGCAGCATTGATTTAACAGCCCTTTGGTAGTAAGGGTGGGAGCCAGAAGTGCAGGTGGGGAACAGACAGAAAATCCACACAGATTATAATGTAAACAACCTGATTTCAGAATGTTAAAGCACAACCATGAAGAAAGCCTTAGGATTACAAAAACTATGCTGATGGCAAATAGAATCTTCAAAGAAAACTAAAATGTTCAAATGGTATTAATGCAGAGCCTATATATTTTATCCAAATGACATGTCTAGAGATAGCCAAAATGTAATGGCCATAACAAAAGGAGGCTTCACAAAGCTTCCAGTTTTAAAGACATAAGTGCATGTTTAAATCTGTTAATTCCCTTAATGTCCTTGGATCTAGCCAATCGAAGCGTTACTAGAAAAACTAGCGTGTGTGTTTGTGGCTTTGTGTCACATCTACTTTCTATTTTTGGTCTTTTTCTTCTGGAGGAGATGCCTGGCCCATAGTTTCAGGTGAAGATCTGTAAGTACAGAAAATCTGAGGACCTACCTGTGGTGGTATTGTGTTCCCTGAAATATTGTGCACCCTAATAAACTTATCTGGGGTCAGAGACAGAACAGCCACAATATTAAACATACAGCATAGGCAGTGGTAGCACATGCCTTTAATCCTAGCATTCCAGAGGCAGAAATCCATATGTTCAAGGATACAGCCAAGCATGGTGACTCACACCTTTAATCTCAGAAAGTGAGCCTTTAATCCCAGGGAGTGATGGCAGAAAGCAGAAAGGTATATAAGACGTGGAGACCAAAAACTAGAAGCATTTGGCTGGTTAAGCCTTCAGGCTTTTGAGCAGCACAGTTCATCTGAGAGTCATTCGAATATGAGGACACAGAGGCTTCCAGTCTGAGGAAACAAGATCAGCTGAGAAGTTGGCCAGGTGAGATAGCTGTGGCTTATTCTGTGTCTCTGACCTTCCAGTGTTCACCCCAATACTTGGCTCCAGGTTTGATTTTATTAATAAGAACTTCTAAGACTCCTGCTACACCTACCCATTTATTAGCTACCCATCAACCCACGCGCTGATTCAGTGCTTGTCAACAGGACTGAAAGGACAAACCAAAGCATAACACCCTTGTCCACAGATCAACATGGCATTAGTCACTGGGCGGTATACCAAGGGACGCTGGGGAAGACATCCACAGGGAAGACATAAAAGTCTGTGTCATGTGGACTAAGGACAGAAATACGTGGCACCCGTCTCCCTGCCGCCCCTCTTATTCCCACAGTTCTAAGCAATCCCAAAGCCAGAGGGAGGCTTAGAATCCATCTTAGCACATTTTCCTCAAAAGGCCATGCCGGACAACTGCACAGAGAACCAACAGAATTCTATGTTCCCGTCAATGGAAGCCAACATACACGTGTCTCTCACATAAAGGCTACATAGGCCATACTGAACTATGGACACAGCTTTGTGACTGTGCCACGCAACTTCAAGTACCTGTGCCTTGCTCTGTGCCTCAGTTTCCTCCCTGTGGAAATATCCTTTATCTACTCTATCTGTGGAAATCCTGTGTTTGGAAGTGCCACATAACAACATCCACATTGATGAGGAACAGCTTATTCCCTGCTCCTAACTGCTCTCATTGCTGGTAGCTGCTCATTTAGTCTGTGTTTAGTGTGAGGTGCCTGAAGAATCTGGAAACAAATTCCAGCCAGATTATCATTATAATGGTCATCATTATCATTAGACATATTTACATATAAAACATACTATAGTTAATAAAAAAAAAACTCAGAGAAATACCAATGAGAGTTCTAAATTAGATTGTCTTTCCTTGTTTGTTATCAGGCTGTGGCTTCCATGTAAGGCAAATGAATATAAAACAGTTTACTGTAAGCCTCTATCACTGTTAGCCTGTAACATGGATGTTCAAATGTGACATCACTTCAAACTGGAAGAGCCTCGATCAAGGCAGGCTGTCTAAACTCACAGCACACCAGATCAGTGGTCCTCAGCCCAGGCTGAGACCAGAAGCATGGGGGAACCTTTGGACATCACACACGGCTCATCTTCATACTTGCCCTGTGAGCCAACATCTTCAGAACATGGGATCCAAGAGTTCATAATTCGTAAGACCCCCCCCCAACCAGGCAAGCTGGCAAAGAGCCAAGTTGAGTCTCTTAAGTGATGAATTTTATAATGAAGTGTCTGTGCTAGGGATAGTAGGAAATGACTCTTAGAAGTACAAATGCACACCGAAATACTTGGATTCTATCTATGCTGTCAATTTCAGAGAAGATACAGCTCAACCACTTATCCGTTTTGTTATTTCAGCAGCATGGTGACATGGGAAGAGGAATGGCTGATATTTCAAACTTAACAAATGTCTGAAATACAAAATATTGACTTAATAGTAGTTTTCAGTCTAAACAAGAAAATGTTTGGGAGAACATTTTTATTAAAATGCATAGACATACAAGTAACATTACACAGAATAAAAAGACTATATTTTTATATTTAGGAATTAAATATATATATGTGTAGCATGAATCTTAAAAAGTTCTTATTAATAAAATCAAACCTGAGGCCAGTTATTGGGGTGAAATGTTGGAAGATCAGAGAGACAGAACAAGCCACAGCTAACCTCACCTGGCCAACTACTCAGCTGATCTTGTTTCCTCAGACCGGAAGCTTCTGAGTCCTTATCCAAATGGATCTCAGCTGAACTGTGCTGCTCAAAAGCCTGAAAGCTTAACCAGCCAAATGCTTCTAGTTTCTGGTCCTCACGCCTTATATACCTTTCTGCTTTCTACCACCACTCCCTGGGATTAAAGGCTCGCTTTCTGGGATTAAAGGCATGTGTCACCATGCTTGGCTGTATCCTTGAACATATGGATTTCTGCCTCTGGAATGCTAGGATTAAAGGCATGTGCTACCACTGCCTATCCTAAGTATCTAGTGGCTTTTCTGTTCTCTGACCCTAGATAAGTTTATTAGGGTACACAATATTTTGGGGAACACAAAACCACCACATATATGCTCATATATATGTATGTATATAAACAATTAAAGAGAAAGAGACCATGAATGTGAAAGAGAACAAGCGGTGTACATGGAGGGAGGAAAGGGAAGGGGGAAATGATATAATTATATTATAATCTCAAAAACTAAAAAATAAATTAAAAATGTCAACTTAAAGGTAAGAATAAGAGGGACTTATGCACAGTATGAGGACCTGAATTCAAGTCTCCAGCACTCACAGGAAACGTTGGTATAGCCCAGAACCCCAGTCTGTGGGGCGCAGACAGGCCGATTACTGGGGCTAGCTGACTGAAAGCCTAGCATCAGGTTCACCGACAGAACCTATCTGAAAGTAATAACATGGTGAGTGATAGACCAAGATACCCAGCATCCTCCTCACATCTACATGTGCACAAAGGCCAAGTGTATCTGCACACACACGTGTGCATACACCAAACACAATTTAACTGCTGTATATGATCATGAATGAAAGCTGTTGTTTTTTTTCCATTTTAGAAGATAGTCTGAAAGTCTAGATTTTACAAATTCTGTTTAGACTTTCTAAGTTTTATTGTTTTTATAATACTGGGGATTGAACCCAGGGCCCAGTGCATGCTGGGCAAGTGCTCTATTACTTAGCTCCACCCCAGCCCTCTTGTTTATTTAAGCTTGTTGTAAATGGTAGCTATGACAAAATAACTTAGTTTTTAAGGCTTCTATTACATAATGATTTTAACTTCTCAAATGAGGCAAGAATTTGAGTATGTTCAAAGAAATAAAACTGTATAATAATAGTGCCTTACGAAACCGGGATCCCTGCAGATGTCCTTTATATCTTGTTTTGGACTAGCAATTCACACCACAAAATGAAAATGGATTCGATCCAATGGGCTCTGCTAATGGGATGCTTCCTGTCAATCCTCTAAGCATGGCTCCGCAGTAGTCAATAAATGCACACTGATTAGTCTCCTGCTAATGATGGTCTGCGTGTCTGCTCCAGTTGGAACCAAGAGCAGCAGGGATATGAATCAAAAAAGCTGATTCAAATCTAATAAATAAATAACATGAGAAACGTACTTGGCTCTCAAACAACACATTAAGTGTCTCGCAGCCTTGCATGAAACGAGGCTGGTAGATAAGAAAGACACTGATCGCACTGAAGACAGTCATTTAAAATCCCTCTGCAAAACATTCATTTTCATGGATTTTCCTCTGTGGCCCATTTTTGTGTTTGAGGATTAAGCTTAGAAACAAACAAACAAATAGTGGGAACTCACCAGCTCCTGAGTTAGATCAGGCAAAAGTAGACGGCTCTGCTCCTTGAAATAGGTCAAATAAGTTAATATAAATTTCATGGCACACAGGAAAACTAATTTTAACAGGACAGCTTTGCCAGGCGTTAGAAAGACCATGAGACAATATCAAAGCCTCTTGGTTTTAGGAGGAGCAGGTTGATTGATGAATAATAAGATACAGTGAAATATGAATGAAAGATGTTTTTACCACATGGTAACAATAAACGGTTGTGATGTACTGCATATTTGAGAAAGCCAGAGGAGTTGAATGTTTTTACCATAAAGACATGATAAATTATTTGAAGGGCTAGATACATTCAACCTGATAAAACTATCACATGCCCAATATATACATCTATCAAAATATCACACAATATCTCATAAGTAGGTGCAATATTTATGTCTCTGTAGTTAAAAATAAATTTCAATTTAAAAACCTCTGCCTTTCCCACTTAAGAATTTATAGTTCTTCTAATGCATAAATCCTGTCTTTAAGGATGAAATTGTAATTCTCATCTGCAGCTATGGAACTAAGAACATCTGGCTAATTTTCCATATTTTCACTGCAAATGTGATGCCTGTGGAGATGGACTCACTGTCGCAGACTACGTTTTCAAAAGTTGGCCATGCTTGGATTTCTGATTTCACATGCTCTTGCAGAATGGTTACTAACCTTCAAGGGGGAGGTGTTTCCCTTCTCCTTGAGTCTGAACATGATTGCCTTGACTATAGCAATGGGGAGGGGTGGTGCCAAGTGACTTCTGTCAGGTCCCCATAGTTAACAGAGCATCCACCTGGCTCTCGGGACAGTCACATTTGCTCCTCTGTGTAGCAGGAATCTTAGAAGGTCTTATTAATAAAATCAAACCTGAGGCCAGTTATTGGAGTGTACACTGGAAGGTCAGAGAGACAGAACAAGCCACAGCTAACCTCACCTGGCCAACTTCTCAGCTGATCTTGTTTCCTCAGACTGGAAGCCTCTGTGTCCTCATATCCGAATGGCTCTCAGCTGAACTGTGCTGCTCAAAACCTAAAAGCTTAACCAGCCAAATGCTTAACCAGCCAAATGCTGCTAGTTTCTGGTCCTCACGCCTTATATATCTTTCTGCCTTCTACCATCACTTCCTGGGATTAAAGGCTGGCTTTCTGGGATTAAAGGCGTGAGTCACCATGCTTGGCTGTATCCTTGAACAGATGGATTTCTGCCTCTGGAATGCTAGGATTAAAGGCATGTGCTACCACTGCCTAACTAAGTATCTAGTGGCTTTTCTGTTTTCTGACCCTAGGTAAGTTTATTAGGGTACACAATATTTTGGGGAACACAATACCACCACACCTCTGCTCCCATACTGTGAAGGTGACAACTAGTCATGTAGAAGGTCACTAGTCAGTGTTGAAGCCGCTGCCTCTAGTCAACAGTCATGGCCAGACATGGGGGTGGGGGGGGGGGGGGGGGGGGGGGGGGGGCTCCTGCAGATAACTCCGCTCTCCAGCATTTACTGCGTCACAATACGTCTCCACCAGGCCTCCACCCAGCTGCAAATGTACAGCCATATAAATGGTATTCTTGTTCAAAGCCACTCTTCCGGGGGCTCAGCCCTGAATGGGATATTGTCAGAGTGATTTTTTTTTTTTTTAAATTACAATGTCATCATTTTCCTCCAAGGCTTAAGTTCACAAATCGATAAACTCTGCTTTTAGCATGAAATCCACATTCTTGTCAGGACTTGTAACTCAGCTTCAGACCCATTGTGTATGCCCCTCCCCTTCACTTTTCAGTCCCCAGAACTTAGAAATGTTGTTCTCCTTCCTGGTAATCTTTTGAACTTTTAAGCTCTAAACTTAAATATCTGTTGTCTAGGAAACACAATGTTTTGCCTTCTTTTTCATACTACTTTTTTACACTCTAGCTTTCCAGAGTACCCTTTCACTGGCCTTAGCACAGGCTGAAATGCCTTTAATGTTTTTAAACGTAATGTTTCCTCAATTTGACCTTAAGCTCTTGGCCACCAAGGGTAGGCTGTATGTAGGAGCCAGCTCACACTGGCTTGCAATTGCTGATTACATCCAAACGTCCTGGTAGTGCAGGACACAGAAGGCTTGCGAGTGAGCGAGTGGCTGCAGTGGGATACTTATACCAGAAACTGGCAAATACTACTGATTAGAGATTTTGTTTCTGGAAACCAAGATGTCACACATTTGCCAGCAGGAACAATGCTTGCCTTCACTTAGGAACACGTCCTTAGCACCCACAGAGTGTGATATAGGAAGGGCTCCCAATAAATACAGGCTCAATGAAAGAAAGACAGAAAAAAAGGAAGAAAGAAAGGAGGGAAGGAAGGAAGGAAGGAAGGAAGGAAGGAAGGAAGAGAGGAAGGAAGGACAAAAGGAAGAAAGAGAGAGAGAAAGGAAAGAAGGAAGGAAGAGAGAATGAAAGAGAAAAAGGAAGGAAGAAAGAAAGAAAGAAAGAAAGAAAGGAAGGAAAGAAGGAAGGAAGGAAGGAAGGAAGGAAGAAAGAAAGAAAGAAAGAAAGAAAGAAAGAAAGAAAGAAAGGAAGGAAGGAAGAGAAAGAAAGGAAAAGAAATCTGTATTCACAGGATCAGGTGGACACCTGCAATGGACACATGGCTTACCTGTTTTAGGAATGAGCATGCTTCTGAAAAGCAGTTGCCACTATTTGTTCTGCATTTTCATGTTGTATTTTTTTCCCAAAAGTAGGTTACAGTCTTTCTGGGTTGCCAGAGCCAGTGGCCTACTTGAAGTATGTGAGTCATTTGGAGGTACAGTTGCTCAACAGCCAGTTACTGATGCAACGACATATATAGACCTCAAAACCAAAGATTATCACTCCGCCCCCTTCCTCCTCCTCATTTCTACAGCTTTAGAAGTAGCATTTCCCCTGGCAGTGGCCACATTAATAAAAATAAACACAGAAGCACACAGACACTGTGGAAGTATGTGTATGTATATGTGCACATGGACACACACAGGCAAATGCTGATATTTTTGAAGGGCTCTACATAGGTAATAAGTATCTCTCTTAAACAGAACTAGAATGGTTGGTGTGAGATGGGGAAGAAACCGTGAACCATGAAATGCCAACAGTAGAGCTACTCAGGCTTCACCAGCTGCTAGAGGCAGATTTAAGAGCTACAACATGCTCACCTCCAAGGCTAACCAACCATCCCCAGAAACAGAAATGACTAGTGCACATTAGACCCAAAGCCAAGAAAGTGTGGTAACAGTAGCATAGGAGGGCAATGACTGTCCTCTTAAGTACAACTACAGACATTATTTAAGCACTGTGCTCCGGGCTTGAGGCCACTGACAATGATCACAACTTACGGAGTGACAGGTGTCTCCATGGAAAAAGGCAGCATGTACCAACCAGAGAGAGATGGAGAGAGAGAGAGGAGAGAGAGGAGGAGAGGGAGAAAGAACTGACTACACAAAATTATATTCTGGCTTCCACATGTTCTCTGTGACATGTGCCCAGCCACTGCACACCATACACACACAGACACACACACCACAATGCATATATAAACAAGCATATACACACAATAATAAATAAATAAAATTAAAGTATTAAATAAAATAGGTAACTTAAAGACCAAAAGAAGTAATGTTAGAAACACACCGTAATGCAGCATGTCAACTGTAAAAGTGTGCATTCATTCCAGTACAAACAAATGAATATTTCATGAAGAAGTAGAGCTATAGAGTCTCAAAGTGCCTTTTCACAAAGCAAAATGACTTCAAAGGGGAAAGGAAAATGACATTAAGGAATGATACTTGATAGATACATATAATCCTTCAGTCAAGCTAAACCAGTGTAAGAGAACAAAATCGTGCACAAGATGCAAGAAGAATTCAGGATCCCCTCTGAGATTGTCCTGGTTAGGCTGTGTAGATCAACTGTGAAGAAACATCAAAAAATCTCACAGGAATACTATACAAAAGAACTGTAATTTTCAAAAGTGCCCTGGTGAGTTAAATCAGGAAAGACCAAATAATTGTCTCACATTCAAGAAGATGTTTGCATGCAACAATTTTAAAAATAATAGCTTTAATGAAATATAATTCACAGCTCATAAACCTTATCCTTTCAAAATATTCAACTCAGTGTGTCTACCATATTCAAAGATGTACAACTATCACACATCTTACTGTAAAATATTCCCCTCACCTCAAAGCACAAGCCCCATATTTAACAGCAGTCACATCATAGTCTCTCTCCCAATTGCAAACTCTAGGCAGTACCAGTCTACCACCTGAATGAAGGAAAGAAATACAAAAGGAAAGGATATGACTGGTCCTTGGTTTCGGCACCAGATGATTGAAAATAATAAAAAATAAAAAGGAAAGGACGTGACTGCTCCTAGGTATAGTGGAGGAGAAGGTTTATTGTAGATAAAAGGGAAACATAGCCAGAGGCAGGGACATCTGGGAGAGTCCAGAGTGGACATGACCCTGAGCTGTGTAGGAGGTGGAGTGGGGTTGGGAGGAGGGAGAGAGGGGAACCAGGAGCAGCATCCAGGAGGCCCAAAGAGAGCAGGGGGTGGGGGTAACCAAATAGGGAAGAGCAGCCCAGCCCCCTGGGCTGGAAAGTTCAAGGTAGGGGGCAGGGTATGCAAACCAGGAGGACCTGTAAGAGGTAGGGGATGAGGGATGCTGGGAGAATCTGGCAGCCAGATTCACTTTGATATGTTAAGTAGGCACCTCAGCCATTTGTCTGAGTTTGGAACCTAACATCCTAACATTACCACACTCCAGATTTCCCTCTCCTGGGCCTTTTATATAAATTGAATAATGCAATACACAGTCATTTGTGCCTGGCTTGTTTTACATAGTGCAATGTTTTTTCAAGGTTCGTCATATTTAGCATGTATCAGTACATCATGGCGTCACTGATGTGGGACCTCTGTGGTGCCTCAGCTCCTGCTCCTTCCTAGAGTGAACTTGTATATTGGAACCATTTTTCTTGTCCCTAGATGCTCTCTTGTCCCTTGTTGTTGACAAGGGGCAATGCATGGACATCAGTGCTTTGGTCTATGTTGCACAATGAGGCTGGGAAGTACATAGGTAGGAGTTTCATTGTAGAAGCATCACGATGTATACTTAGACAAAGCTGGGTGGTATATACAGCCTGCTACCTGTGTTGGCTAATGGTATATATGTACACGGCATAGTTGTTGCTCCTAGGGAAGCTATGGCTAAGACACTATCAGTTAAACCAAGCACAAGAGAAACACAGTCACTAGATGTAGTAAATACCCAACTTATGGGGCTCTGGCATGCATAACACAGTATACTGTTGGCAGTAAACTTTTTCATAAGTAGAATGAGTACACTTTAAAGTAATGACAAAAAATACAAAATAGAAGAAATGCGTAAACCAATAATCTAGTCATTTATTATCATTTATGTACACTGTAAGTTTCTATGACTGTGAATACAATAGGTTTGTGTGTCCCACTACAAACATATAACTAATTCATTGCATTAAGAAGTTGGAGTGGCTTCATCACCCCTAGGTGACAGAAACTTTGCAGCTCTGTTATAATCATCTTTAAAGATGGTTTTGGCATAAAAAGTATACATGTTTTACTGGGTACCATGTCGTGTTTGAATACACATCTTCCTTGTGCGATGTTCAACTCGAGTTCATGTCTTTAGCTCCCCAAACGCTTACTGTTATTTGTGGTGAAGACGTTCAAAGTCTTTTCTTCTATAATTTTGAAATACACAGTACAGTATCTTTATTGTTAGCCTGTACAATGGGACACTAGCTCTTTCTCCTAGCTGTCAAGTTACTATTCACTGAATGGCCTTTCCTCACACCCTCCTGTCCCTTGCTCTTCCCAGAATTCAGTGGCCACTACTCTACTCTCAAGTTCTGTGAGACCAATAATTTTTTATTTCATGCTGTATTGTCTTTGCCTCATTCATTTCATGTAATGACCTCCAGTCGTCCAGGTCCCCTCATGTCACTGCAAATGAAAGGAGTACTTCCTTCCTATGGCTAAAGAGCATTACATGTACACTCTTTTCCCATCCATCAGCGGAGATAGAGCTGTTGTTTACATTTCTTAATTAGTGTGAATAGTGCAAGGAAGTACAGGCTTCTCTTCAGTATAATGCCTTCAACTAATTTTTAAAAGCTTAAATCCATCAAGTGTCTTTCCTGGTCACAATGTATTAAAATCAAGATTTGATAAAAAATAAAGACTTTAGAAACCACAAAAATACATGGAAATTAAACACCAGATTGCTAAATAGGTCAAAGAGGAAATAGAAAAGCTTCTTGGAATAAATTAAAATGGAAATAGAATGTATGAAAAGCAAATCAGTACTGAGAAATTTGTAGTAATTAATAACTACACTCATTACTACCTTAAAAACCAGAAAGATCTCAAAGAATGTTCCACAAGGTACTAAAAACGTAAGGACACTGCAAAGCCCAGACCACTAGAAGGAACAGGATGATAAGGAGCAGAGCAGAAATCAATGACATTGAGACCAAAAGCTTCCCAGAAGATCAACACCACTAAGTTGTTTTTTGAAAAACAAACTAAGCTAATGAACCCTTAGCTAGATTAAGAAAAAAAGAGTAAAGTCTCAAATAAAATTAGACACAAAAACGGAGACATGATAACTGACAGTGCAGAAATAGATCAGGTTACTAGAAGCAAATAGAAACAAACGTTACGTCATTTAGCTGTAGAGCAGACCTGTGTTCTTCCCGTCATTGATGTCTTTGTTTAATGGGTAAAGAAACTTCCCAGATCACGGAGTTATGAAGTAGAAGAGTCAAACAAAACCTGAAAATAAATCAGATTCAAAGACCCTGAGCTTTGGGTTTTGTCAACTTGACACAAACCTGTGCATATCTAGGAAGAGAGAATCTTAACTGTGAGGACGCTTCCATAAGATTGGCCTGCAGGCCGGTCTGCAGTACGTTTTCTTAGTTGGTGATTGATATGGGAGGGCCCAGACTGTGGGTGGTACCAGCCCTGGGCAGGTGGTCCTGGGTTGTATAAGAAAGTAGGTTCTGAAAGCTGGGAGGAGCAAGCCAGTGAGCAGTGTTCCTCCATGGCCTCTGCTTCAGTTTCTGCTTCCAGCTTCATGCCTTGAGTTCCTGCCCTGACTCCCCTTGATGATGGACTGCAATCAGCAAGGTAAAATAAACTCTTTCCTCCCGCAGTTGCTTTATGCCATGGCGTTTATCACATTAGAAAGCCTAAGATGGATATGAAATGCCTTCTCTAGATTCTTGTTTACCAACTCCTCAGGCATCTTCTCCAGAGCTTCGTGACCAGTTTAGCCTTGTCTCACGTGGGCATGTCTCTTCATAGATTTTTGAGCCAGCCTCTGATGATTTTATATTTGCTATTTTCCTACTTGCCCGTATTGGCTTGAGTATTCTGCCAAATGTAGCAAAATGGCAGAGCTTTCCAAACTGCTCCCAAAGACCTTCTTCTCTGTGCCAGATTTCCTCCCTATATACTGGGAAAGGGTGGTGTATACAAGGTTTTCCTGTACCCCGCCCCCAGATGACCACCACATAGCCTTGCTCACATGGCCGGATATGGAGTGTGCAGTGTCTGGGTATGCTTTTGTTGAAGGGAACAAGGATGAATTACGCCTAAGAAAAATGACGCAGATTTCAATTTGGGGGGGGTGTGTGTCCAAAAATTCCATTATCTCCAAACCACAGGAACCAGAATCACAGCTGGCAAAAGAAATAAAGCTGGAGATATAAGGAATAAACAGATTAGGAGAAGCCGTGAAAACAGGCAGCTGCGTATTAGGTTTGATGTGGTGGGAAGTGAAGATCCCTTGAGGGTTTTGGAGCAAGGGAGTGATGTGATGAAAACAGTGATTGAGGAAGATGAAATACAAGCAGGACGAATCAGAGGGAAGCACCAGACACCGAAAGGAAGCTGTAATCCAGGCCCCAGGGAGGTGAAGAAAGCCAGGGTAATGGGAGAGAGAGTTATGAATTCTGTACAAATTAATTAACACATACCCACCTCTAATTCACTCCACTACCAAGTTACTACCTAGGATTTCCTTTAATGCTCTTACTGTATTTTAGAATGCAGAATAAACCCACAAGGAGCTGAACATTTTCATTAAAATGATAATAAAATTTTCATCTCTGTGACTATAATAGTTGAATATAATAGTTCAACTGTCTTGGCACCCTGCTGAGCAAATAAGCTTCATCATGAGCATGTGGAACAGTTTGTTGGGAGGAAATGGGTTTCAGGAAAATTTACACTTTAGCCCCTTATTCACAGAATAAAGAAGCACAAGGCAAATGGATTAAGTTTTAAAAGTAGATTCTTGCAGATGAAGCCCAAATGGCCATAGAAAAGATGTCAGTTGCAGCCCAAGACAGTGCCGAACTTGTTGCCCTGTACCCCTCTGAAAGAGTCCTACCCAAGTCACCCTCTGCAGTAGCAGAAAGAATGGGTACCTGTCAGGTGGGGGAGCCCACATGCTTTGCTAGACCCGACTCAGGAAAGGCCATATCCTAAGCAAGCCTGTTCTTTAATTCTGAATACAATTTGAAATGCCCCAGAGACTCACAAGTTACTTTCATTCAATTTTAAATCTTGAAAAAATAAAATCTTTGAAGCTATCTAAATCCATAGTTTAAGAATTATTTTCAGGATGTATCCTTTTTTTTTTTTTTTTTTTTTTTTTTAAATAAAACCAAAGGAAAGATAATGGCCAAATTTTAAAATAGGGTTCCTTGGGTAAAGACAGAGGTGAAGGGCCCAGAACATCATCTATTCACTCCCTGTCCCTCTGCCTTCCCAGATGCGCACACTGGAGCAGAAACTAAGGCTGTCAGCAGGATCTTGAGGCTCCAAAGGAAAAGTTTCTGCAAAAGACTTGAGTCTAGTCTCTCTGTCTCTCTGTCTCTGTCTCTGTTATCTCTGTTTCAATCTGTCTCTCTTCTGTTTCTCTGTCTGTCTGTCTCTGTGTCTCTCTCTGTCTGTCTCTCTCTTTGTCTCTCTCTCTCTGTCTCTCTCTCTTCCACATGTGTGCGTGCACATCTTGCTACCAATAACAAACCATGACCCAGAAAGCTTATAACAGGACTTCTTTTTCTGCTGTGGCCACAATGAATAGCTGGAAAGCTGCATTCCAACAGTGCATAGAATGCTCCTAAATACATATGATATCCATTTACTTGTTTTAATACATGAACTCACAAGAACAAGACCATCAGTTTGCATGCCATGGGCACTCCCCAAGACAAAACAAATTCATGTCTGAACATGTCTCAGATCACTGGGGGGATGTGATTTACAGGTAGTGGGGTTACCTTACTATACTATACTTAGAAATTTTGGAGTTGTAGGGGAAGGGGGTAGACTCTATTATCCTAAACTAGATTATAATTAAATAAAAATAAGATTTTATTTTGGGAAATTTATGTCTTCTCTGTACACGCACACACACACATATACACATGTGTGCTGGTTTTCCAGGTAAAGTGCACCTTTTCCTGCGAGTATAGAGAAAACATTCTGTTAAACCTGCCATCTTAAATAGGTTTTTGTAAAAGCATACTCTGAAACATTGTTTGTGACAAAGGAAAAAGGGGTGCAACCTAACTTTCCATCACCTGAAGAACGGCTAAATATGTACTGGTCTGTTTGGAAAATAGTATTCTACAAATCGGTTCAGTGAATGAACCAAAAACTAAATTGCTAAAACTCTAATGTGAAATTTTAAAACAAGTTGTAGAATAGCATGTACTGTGTTCTTTCATGAAGTTGTAATATTTCATCTTACTGAACTACACCTGTACACAGGAAAGTGGGCAAGCTAAATGGAGAGCTTACCTTTGGGTTGGGAACTGGAGAACTGGGATTCGGGGGACTTCAACAGTCTCTGATGCAAGCTTATCACTTTCTCATGCTGTGCCAAATTGGATGACAACACACAGAGTTTTGTTATTGTACTCAGTTTGGTTGCTGTTGTAGCCGGAAAACATTTTCTTAAGGCACAGGCCGTGGCCTGAGGCCCATTGGTTGATGGCCAGTGTAGGATCTTCCATGAGTCCGAGTCAGTCTTCTTTCTCCATGGCTCCGTGTGAGATTAGCTCGGGAGTGAAGGATTTGCATCATTTGGGTCCTAATCTTAGTAACTTATTTTTATCTGAGAGATACTATTCCCCACAGTCCATCAAGGCCACATCTGCTCTGGCCAGAAACAGCCCAGAGTGCATTTGCTCTGCAAAGGATGGGCTGCTATATCATGGTTTCTCACGTGGCTCTGTGTTTCAACTTTGCTTGTATCCTACAACAAAATGTTAAGCTGTTGAAAGGTCAGTGGAGAGATGATCTAAATATGAGGGGGAAAAGATCTGGTATGAGAGGGAGGGAAAGAAAGGGAGGAAGGAAGAAACAGCTTTGGGTGGGAAACAGATAAATTCACAGGAAGCAATCAATTGAAGTCCGAATATTGCTGAGAAACCGGAAAGCAACCACAGGTTGTTTTTATATAACAGGAGTAATTTCAAACAGAAGCATGTTCTAGCCTTTAATCACAAATTAGCTTTTTTCCCCCTAGTCTGTCTCAAGCCCAAAACAACAGACAACAGACACCTTAGCCATGACTGGACACCAGTCCAGGGAGATTTATGATACTTGGGCGAAGCTCAGGGCAGTGGTTTTATCGCTGGCTCCTTTATGCCCTCCAAGTTACACAAGAGCCTCTGACTTCTGCTTCTCTCTCCACATCAGATACTTAGTATAACCTGCAGGTCAGCTTTTGCTTTTCAAGTGGGCAAGCTGAGCTTTCTGCCGTTACAGGGGGGACGCTGGCAGAAAATGAAGATAACTCCGGGGGTTCAAGGTCCAGAGCAGATCAGTCCATGGGGTTAAGAGAACCTGTCCTCAATTGTATCTTTGGAATATTTCATGCCCTAGAAAGGCTGCCCTTGCCATGACCTGTGGATATAGTCCTTCTGGAGTGCTTCAGAGCTCTCAGATCTGAGTCCACGCTCCTGCAGCTGCATCAACAGCCGTGGGCAGCAGCTTAACTTTATTGAGCACTCGAACTTCTCAGTGACCTCCTCAGTCTTTACCACCTTCTCAGGAGGGGTCTGCCGCTGCTGTGTGTCGCACATGAACTACTGAGACACAGGCGGGTTCAGCCACAGACACTCAGCCTCAGTGTCAGAAGCAGGACTTACAGTCTGGCCTTTTAGGTTCCACGGGATCTGAGTCTCATAGTGACGACCAAAATAAGACAAGGTAAGGACCGAGAGAAGGCCCCTTTAATAAAGTGTTTGCTGTACACTCATGAAGACTGGAGTCCAGATCCCCAGCACCCACACAAAAGCTGGGCGGCACGGCAGCCCTCCTGCAATCCCAGCACTAGGGCAGGGGAGACAGGACCCCTCAGGCAAGGCTGGCTAGATCCACTAAATCATCAAGCTCCAAGTTCAGCAAGAGACCTTGCCTTAGTATGGAGAGAGATGGAGGGAGACACATGACATCAACCTCTGGCCTCCACACACATGTGCAGATGTATACATGAGAACACACATACACACATATCTCACCACACACATATTTACACTCAACCATATAAAAATGTTTTGGACATGAACAGCTGCTGAGAAGATACTGTGGAATGTTTTGGTGGGAGCCTCGTGGACCTTGCTTCTTCTGGCAGACTTCCTGGCAGGATGCTTCTACACACCACCACTGGTTATGAAGGAGCGTCACCAAAAGCCAATGGCCTGTCTTTGGAATCCTGTTTCCTAAGAATACTTACTTCATGAGTACAGTAGGAACCTCACAGCACCCACGTTTGCACCCACGTTTACAGTATTTCCCTCTACCTAAATCATGGTTAATTTCTGCTATGCCATCAACCCCCCCCCCCCCCCCCCCTCAAATGATGGGAAAACAGAGGGACTTAGGAATGATTCCAGGTTAACATCAGAAATCTTCAACTGCTGCCTGCATTGCTCCTGCCAGCTAAATATGTTTAATTATTCTGGTCTCATTTTCCTTGTCTGTGAGAAGAAAAATAACAAGCACACAGGAAGGTGTAAGTGAGACGCAGAGGTGCAGTAACCACCACACGGTGGACGCATGAGCACCTGGTTCTGTCTGTCCTGTAAGATGAAGAAGTCATCACACCACAGCGACCCACTCGTCTGTGAAAGCGCTGCATAGACCCAGAAGAACCTTCCTTTGTAGTGTGGCCATCCATCTTGGGCAGGTGACCATCTCTATTTTATATTGCATCTGGAATCCCCAAGCTCACTCCAATTTTTGTGTTTTGTATTTTCGTGTCTCATGTCTAGGAGATATAAATCAAAGGTATCTGAAGAGGTAGGTTGGGCACTTCTTGGCAACTTTGTCCTCCTAAGGTGGATGGTGACACTTCTGAAGTCCCACAGTCCCACAGGAAAGGTAACTAACTGCCAAGAGAAACCATGGTTCCAACTGTCAGCAAGTTAGCGTCCGAGAAAGAGAAGTGGGTTTTTACCGGAACTGGTAGAGATCCAGCTTAGCAGGCACCCGGTTAGAAACAGGGATGGTGGCCTTCCAACACTTTGCTCTGGGTAATGACAGACAGATGAGGTGTGTAAGACAGGGTGACCTTTGAGGGAGACTGTGGTCCTGTGATCTCATGTGACTGCTTCTCTGATAAGTATCCCTTGAAAATGACGCCAGGCATGAGCAGTTGTGGCAGGCTGTGAGCCACCCCAGGCTGCATGCCATACCCCGGGGCCCTTGCTACCTCTTTTTTTTCTGCAAAGGTCTCTCCATGGGTAGTCACCAGCAGGAGACATGTCTGACGTGACAGCAGGACCTTCAGGGGGTGGCTGGAGCGTGGCCTGGAAGCAGCTGTGTGCCAGCTGAATGCTCTGCCAGGCCCTCCAGCACAAGACTGACCCCATTCCAAGGGAATCCAGCCCTGGCTGTGCGTGGAAAAAACTAGCCCCCTGGGGGGCTGTGGCTGGGAGTGATGAATCCATTCCCAGTGGCTTGAGTGGACAGAAGGCGATTAGTCTGGGAGGGCACTACCCACCCTTATGGACCCCAGCGATCCCCTCTGGGCTCTGACAGCTAGAGCAGACGACAGAAAATTCATCATTCACACTGTATTACACAGAGTTCGCTCAGCAACCCGAGCTTTGTGAGGGATAAGGAGCACAGATGCCATTGCAGAGGGCGTCCCAAAGCCCCCGCAGCATGTACCATTCAACAACCAGCCACCTGTCCCTCTCCAGCAGGTGAAGCCCACCCCTGTCTTATTGCCTCTGCACTGGTCCTTCGATCCTGAGTGACCTGGTCCTCTGGGCTTTCTCAATCTTTTTTTTTTTTTTTTTTTTTTCTGCCACTCAAATCTCATTTCAAATACCACTTTCTTAGATCTTGGTGTCTGCAGCCTCCCTTGACTTACCAGCATGGCACTCTAGTTTACATTATGTAACCTGGTCCCTCACTGCCCAGAACAAGCCTATTCATTTCAGTTCATGTTTACTGTTTCATCTCTTTTAGAATGTCAGTTTAAAGAGAGCCAGCATTTTCACCGTCTGCCATGAACACTAGAAAAACTCCTAGTAGGTAAGGAGTTTTATTAATTCATGAATTCCAGCTAGAACATCAATGTGGTGCAATGAAGAGTTTCTCTGTGCTCAGTAGCAGCAGGGAGGGTTCAAGGCTGCCGGAAACCTCAGCACCCACTTTGGGACATCTCATTTTTTTATGAGTCCACACTCCTCTCTCCTAACAGAGATTGAATTACTCTCTGAGTCATAGCTGTTGTCTCCTGGCACCCATGTTTTCACTACATAATTCTTCCACTTAGGGATGCTTTGGTTTTGTGAGTAAGACCAACAATAATGAAGATGTGATTTCAACGGAGAGGTTGTCATTTTTCTCAAATAAGAAACAACCAGGAATAGTCCAGCATCATGGTGGCAGGATGACCATGAGGGACCTTGGCACCTTCTTGGTGCCTTCTCTAGCTAGGGCACGGCTTGTATCCCATGCCTGCCACATCGTGATCACAGATAGATGCTGCTCCACCAGACTGCGTGTCTGCATCCCCAAGAAGAAAAGGGAAAGCAAAGGTAGAAAGAGCCATGCCAGGTGACTATGTCCCTTTGCATAAGGAAAATGAAAGCTACCCAGAATTATATCCAGCCAGATTCCAGTTAGAACTAGATCACATGGCCAACCACTGAGAGAGTATAAACAACCACAAAAATGGACTCTTTTCCCTACAGTTGAACTGTTGCCAGCCTTTGGAATAAATCAGGGTGTTCATGGGAAAGACGAGAATGCTACCTATTGAATATGCTACAGCTGGGTGGACAACAGTAGGCATCCGATCCCAAACTGGTCTTAGAAAATCCCCCTTCTCAAAAATGATAGTCAAGGCACACAGCGATTGAGTCTCAAAGACCCCTTATGCTGTCATGTTTTCCAACCTTACGAGAGTGTTTCAAGTCTTTCAATTTTGTCGTTGGCTTCACCACCTTCCTGCAAAGGCATCGTCTTGTCTTAAGCCAGTTCAACGTAGCCTCTGCAGTTATAACCGAAGGGTCTTTGTAATGGGAGCATCTACCTACTAGCTCTGTCAGGTGGTCATCCTGCTGCCCTGGGCAGCTGCACATCTCACTGGACCAAATGCTGCTTCTCCAGGGTGACACAGGCCATGTAGACATTATGTCATCAACTCGACAACACCCTTCCCTTCACCTTCAGACAGTGTGCGCCAAGCTCGCACAGACACACAGGCCTTGTAGACACCAAAGGCTGGATGTGGTAGGGGGTTGGGGCTGAGGAGGGTGGGACACTCACCAGCAAAGCACAGCATGAGCTGAGTGACAAAAGGCCAATGCAGTCCCTGCATTCTGGCTGCTAGCCCAGGGTCACCTGCTTATTGAGGCCAAGCTTGCACTGACTCATAATGCCACCCCCTCCCACAATTAGGAGAGACCCCAAAGGATACAATGACTGTGAGTGAGCCCAGCTCTCCCTTCACCTCCACCCTGCTCAAAGCCATGGCAACGTTCTGTGTCATAGTGTTAGGATTTTCCTTTCCTGTGAAGCTCTTGCTATATCGCCTATGAACTTGACATACGGTCTATTTCAATGCACATCTGGGTCTTAAGCTTATGCAGATTTTTCAACAGGATTTCTCAAAATGTGTTGCTTGCAGGGTTTATATGAACAAATGTTGTCTTGATGCAGAAACTCTTGGACACATCTGCTTGAATGGAAACCTCTTCTTGAAAACATTTTAAAACATTCTACGTTCCAATAGGCACAAAGTTATCAGGGGAGGGTGCAATCTTTGGCATTTTCCAAACCTGTTTAGTCACTGACGTTCTTTTCCTTGGCAGAAGTGAAAGTCTAATGCCCTAGGGAAATTGCAAACTCTCCAGTCCAGGGCATGGACTGGTACAGTCTCAATAATTCCCCTGAGAAGCATTGATGTTTGGGGTCACAGCCTAAAACCCACTACTACCTTGACCAGGTACCAAGTATTGATGCAAAGACACAACACTCATCTCAAAGGAGATATTGCTAAAAGTCCTTCCCTTGTAGACCACATCCAATCCCTCCTCCTATGGTCCCACTAATAAACTCAAGTTCAGTCCCACCAAGGTTCACCCCGGGGAACCAATGAATTTTTTAGGCTTACTTACAGAGTATGGGTGAGGTGTGATGAGCAGCCACACTGGAAGATCTGTACCCAGCATGGATGACAACTCCCTATGGCTGTATATAGAGTTCTCTCCCTCCATCCTTCCCTACCTATATACTCTAGTCTCTCCCAGAGATGTACATGCAGTTATGGTAGAATTGCATATGACTGGCTGCGGGGCCGGTGTGTGTGTGTGTGCTGGATACTCAGTTAAGGGTCCCGTGACACTTCTTCCACCTTCTTTACAGGAGGGAAGGTCAAGAGTCAACAAGCCCGGATGTGATGACCTTTGGCAAGCAAGCCTAGCTGGACTTGAAAAAAAAAAAAAGGAAGCCATTTGGCTCAAAAGACAGTCCTATAAACAGGAGATAAGAGGTAGTCTATTCTGAAGCCAAATATGAGTGACCATGGCTCAGGAACACAAAGTTAAGTTACTTCAAAGGCCATGTTCCAGTGTTGTTGTGACAGTTGGATGGTGTTTTATGTAACAGAACAAAGAAAGTCATAAATAAGGACACTTTTCAAACACACCCATAGAAACATCAAGTCAATGGATTAAAGTAAAAAAAAAAAAAAAAACAGGAACATGTTGCAGCCTCAGGTCACATCTGACAGCTTTCTGGTTGGTTGGAAACTAGTGTTCTGTCTGTACAACCCAAGTGACTTTCCCAGTGGTCACAAAGCTCTTAGGTTCATTATAGAGGCAGGCAACAAATGACCATTAAGAAAGCTAATAACGGGGCCGGGCGTTGGTGGCGCACGCCTTTAATCCCAGCACTCAGGAGGCAGAGGCAGGCGGATCTCTGTGAGTTCGAGGCCAGCCTGGGCTACCAAGTGAGCTCCAGGAAAGGCGCAAAGCTACACAGAGAAACCCTGTCTCGAAAAACCAAAAA
>CABHPP010140613.1:2929-30241 GCA_902168425.1 Peromyscus attwateri | reverse complement strand
AAAGCTATAATACAGATTAAAGATGGCTGTACTGTCAAACTTGATGGGCCACCTGAGTAAGGATGCTCAAAACCCCAATTTTTGTTAGGGTATTCCTTTTATGGACTTGAAAAGAAGGAGGAGTTTGTTACTAAGGGACATAATTTGAGTGGTTTTCTATTTTGATTGGTAAGTTAAAAATAATTTTCCTATTGCATATGTTCTTCCCACAATATATTTAGTTTCAATCATATGCATGTCCAATTGTGCAGAGGCATAAGATGGTAAATAGGGGATTTCCTCTTAAAAGGTTACTAGAGGCCACTGTGGTTTTTCCAAGCACTCAAAACCAGTTCAAGCCAGGTTGGCTCTTCTAGTCTTTAACTTAGATATGTTGGGGGATATACTTGAATGGAGACTGCCTGAATTTGATTGCTACTGGGATGAGAGAATCAAACTGTTGTTCAAGGATGGCTATATGTGGAGTCCATTGTAGATGGGGATTAAAGGGTGCTGATATTTCTTTCCTAGGTGCATTGTTTGGAGAGGGGTGTGTATGCATAGTATATCCAGGTGAAGGAGTTAGGCTGTCAGGTACAGAATTAAAAAACCCTGTGCATAACCCTAAACCAAATTGGGGGTGGGGTGGGGTCCCAGGGCACTTAACTATCTTCTGTGCTTGCCTTCCTTAATTAACTTGTAAAATCCTTTGTTAATTGATTCTAGTTTGGGAATGGTACAAAATTGATCAGCTTAAAATTGTGAAAATGTGCACAGTTCTGTTTTCTGCCATGAACATAATTGGTGTTGTTTGGTTTTGTTCTTTTAGGGGGCCTGCCATCCAGCTGCCAAATAAATCACACACAGAGGCTTATTCTTAATTATGAATGCCCGGCCTTAGCTTGGCTTGTTTCTTGCCAGCTTTCCTTAACTTAAATTACCCTGTCTACCTTTTGCCTCTGGGCTTTTTGTGGGGGCCCACAGGGGATCCCTAGTAAGACCTTACTCAGGGCCAGAGAATCTGAGCTTGCTTTACCCAGTAGGGCTGCATAATGGGATGATTTGGCCATGGGCATGGTTACAAGGTATTTTGAAGGTCTACATTTGGCTGTATTTTGTGCTTTAATCTTGAAAGGGGGGAGGTCTTTTGCCTCTCCCCTTGGTAGTGTATAAAAAGCCCATGAACAAAATGGACAAGGTGACTGGGTATTGACCCAGAGCCCTCCAGAAGCTATCCTATGTCTCTGTCTTTCTTATTGTCTGTTTCTATTTTTCTATCTATCATTTCCTCATTCTTCTCTCCTCCCACCAAGAACTCTTTGATAAGTCGGAGCTGGACTCCAGCAGACTCCCACAGCTTTTACCTTTTTCCTTTTTTTTTTTTTTTTTTTTTTTTTTTTTTTTACTTTTATAAATCTTACTCTTACTCCGTGACTTGCTGTGTATCTATGTGGCTGGGTGGCTGGCTCCTGGAGTCCTCCTCCTTCTCTGGCTACTTCTTCTCTTCCAGATTTCTCCTTCTATACATTCTCTCTGCCTGACAGTCCCACCTATCTCTCGCTCCTGCATCACTATTGGCCGTTCAGTTCTTTATTTAGACCACCAGGTGTTTTAGACAGGCACAGTAACACAGCTTCACAGAGTTAAACAAATGCAACATAAACAAAAGTAACACACCTTAAAATAATATTCTACAACACATAATGATTCAAAGTGTCCAAACTAATTTTGTTTGAAAGTATTTTGAGACTATATGTTTGATAAAACATTTAAAATTATGAATTATGCTTTAATAGCAACCATTTGTTTTTATGGGCAATAGTTGCTGATTGAAAGTACTCTTTGCTCATTGTATTAAATCCTCAGATTTTGTATTCTTAGTCACATCCTAGCAAATAGACTTTATACTGTTATTTTATTACTCTTAGATTTTATTAAAAAAGAAATCAATTTAACAAGATTTAGTATGAGTCTTCTTCCAATTCTGTCCACATAATTTTAATACATATTACTGCAAGGGGCTGTTAGAGTTTACCTCAAAATTCTAATCATTCAAAATGTTTTCTCCCTTAGAGTAAGGTATGGGGGTTAGCATTATCAGGATATGCCAGAAAACAGTGGTTAAGTAGTGTTGAGGTGGCTTCTCATTCACATTCCAATAAAAGATGGATTTAAAGACAGCAGTGAGGCCACAGAACAGCTAGCTAACTTCTAAAGTTTTAATACTAGATACTGAACATTTGAACTACTTTTAAAAGTGGCCGTTAATAAATGAAGCCTGATTAGGATAATTTTCCAAATAGTTTTAATAATTTGCCCCAAATTTATAAACTCAGCCCAAAACACTGCTCTGGCTCTGCCATGGCTTGCTGTTGCCTCTGTGTCAACACAGCAAGAGACAAAAGCCTGTGCCTGGCTTCTCTGGCTGGTGTTTTCCTCAGCATTTTCCCTTGATACAAGATCATAATGGATGAGGGAGACATCATATATTAAGTTTCCCAGATATATTAAATTTCTTCTAGGTATACTGCTTTAATTTCCTTTATATCATCCAGACATAATCTCTTCTAAGTGTGAACATATGAACAGTACTTTCTGAGATGACCTAGATACTATTTGTATTTTGTTTTCTTGTCTAATTTATCCTATTAATTTGAGGTAACTAATGGAAGAGAAGACTTTCCAGCTTTCCTTTGAGAATTACTTATGTGTATGGAAATTCTCTTTGAGCATCATTTTTTGAAACTGGAAATGGTGCCCTGAGCAAAGTGGGAATTCTATAGGTCTGGCAGAACTAGAAATAAACGAATCAAAGGATGAATAAAAAACCAAACCAAAACAGTAGGTTGTTGCTTCTGTTTAAAAATTCTGCACTTTAGGCAATCACAAAATCACAAAAGAATTTTGTATCTACAAGTGTCAAGGGGCACATGGAATTACGGACACAATTTTTGAGTTTAGAGTTTTGAAGCTGTGGTCAGAATCTGTTTGAAGCTGGAATTCTACTTGAATCTCACTACCTAGTGTCCCAAGGTCTCTGTGACTGCACACTATTTATACAGCTCTGCCTTGTGCTGCATTTGGCAGCTCATTCCTTGCGACATACAGACCAGACTAGAACACTGAGTTACTCATCCTGGGGCTTAGATTGTATCTCACAGTGACGCCATGTTGGTAATGGCAGTTGTGTCTGAAAGAAAATGACTCCATGTGTAGGTTATAACAACTGGAGGCAAAACTGGCTGTATCTTCAAAAGACTGTTCTACAGCAATATTAACACAAGTTAAAGCATATTTTTCTCACCATGTTATTTATCTGAATTAATGTTTCCACTGGCAATCAAACCTTGATTGCCTTTTATTCATTAGCTTTTGATTTAATTAATACGACTTGTTAAAGGAGAATCTCCAGTGTTTTTCTGTAAACAGCTCTGATTTATTGATTCAATTTGAATTTTGTGTTTATTTAAATCAGTGTTTGAATTACTTGTTTTGAGCACTCATAAAGTAGTTTGAAACTATAAGATAATTAGAAAATATGACTTTTTTTGCTTTTTAATGGATGACATCTTAATTTGATACCCTTAAGAAGTGAAATACATGCATAGCTAGTACCTTAGAATTTTAAGTACTTCAGATAATAGTACTAAAATATGTATGTACACAAATTAGAACATTAGACAGTTTCATAATATTATTATTCCCAAAGATCCTTTTTAGAACGGTTGAGCCTGTGACTTAACATTTTTACTGGACTTTGATGCTGAAGGACTCAGCACTTGGTGAGTGTCCAGACATGCAGAGAAAATCTAATTAAGGAAGGGGAAAGTCACGGTGACTCAGGTTAAAGAGCAATTTGATGATCAATATAATTCCTTGTGGTAAACTGGGTGAAGCCATTGACAGGAGAGATGCTGGCTAGAGCTCTGTGCTTAGATGGTTAAAGGTTGTCAGTGTGTTGCAATGAGACTTTTGGCTGTAAAAAGGTTAATTAAGGTATTCTACAAATTCTAAAACTTCCGCAAAATGAAAACTTGTCACCATATGCGTAAGAATCAGAGACTTCACTTTTAATCTGGGGGTGGGATGCAAAAAACCCACAAAAGACAAAAGGAAAATAAAGAAATCCTTAGGCCCAACATGAATGAAGATGCTGACAGTTTTATAAATTTTTTTGTTTCTCTGAAAATTTTGGAAATAATAAATTTTCTACCTTATTCTAGATTTACTTGGCATAAAGGAAGGGGAAAGTATCCTTGAATTAAGTACATCAGTATTCATTCTGTAAAAGCATATGCTGTGCCAGGAAGGTTCTGGATACTGGACACATAGCAGTGAATGGGGCAGTCTCGTTTTCTCTGGAGCTTATAATGTATGAACTTTAAAGACATTCTTAGTTTCCTTTGATATGATATCCAAAATGTCAATGTCAGCAGCAACTGAAATGATCATAGCCCACAAAATCCACTAACACTTGGGGCTGGAGAGGGGCCTCGGAACCTAAGAGCACTGACTCTTCCAGAAGACCTGAGTTGGATTCCCAGCACCCACACTGGCTCACAGCCATCTGTAGCTCCAGTTCCAGGGAATTTGACATCTCTCTCTCTCTGACATCCTCAGGCACCAGACACAGACATGATGAACAGACGTATTTGTAGATTAAAAACTCATGCACATCAGACAAAATAAAATTTCAACAAACAAATAAATAGATACCTTAACACTTGGAGTTTCAGTTCATGGAAATTGCAGAATCATAATTCCATGAAATTGTCTCTTGTGTTTAGAGAAAGTAAATTCAAAGGAAATGGTTTTTTTTTTTTTTTTTTTTTTTTTTATCACCACAGAATGATGTAGATTGATCTTTGAGAGTGCTCAGAGGGATTCTGACTGTCTTGGTAACTGTTCTGTTGCTGAGAGGAGACACTATGACCAAGGAAACTCATAAAATAAAGCATTTAACTGGGGGATTGCTTACAGTTTCAAAGAGTTAGTCCATTATTGTCATCATGGTGAAGGCATGGTGGCACTGGAGCAGTAGTTGATAGTTACATTCTGTTCTAGAAGCAGAGGGGGGGAGGGGAGGGGAGGGGAGGGGAGAAGAGAAGAGAAGAGAATAGAAGAGAAGAGAGGAAGAGAGAGACTCACAGAGAGAGACACAGACACACACACAGACACAGAGAGACAGAGAAAGACAGTGAGCGAGCGAGCATGCACATCTGAGACTGGCATGGGTTTTTGAAACCTCAAAGTCCACTCCCAGTGACACACTTCCCCCAACAAGGCCATGCCTAAACCAACAAGGCAACACCTCCTGATGCTTCTATACCTTTGAAACAGTTCCACTCCCTGATGACTAAGCATTCAAATATAGAAACTTATGGTGACCATTCTTATTCAAACCACCAGGCTGACTTCAGTTGCATCTCAGTAATAAGTGTTAGTTCAAGTAAAGACTCCGTTGTTTTCCATGTGCTAAGGACTAGTCATATTTCGTGGTCCCAGGGCCTGTTTGAAGTGCATGGCCTTTAGAAGTATGAGATTCCATATTCCAGAATTCAGTTCCTGGTACATACAGTTTGATGCTTCTCAAGGGAAGTGGAAAGCTTTGAGAGAAGAAGGTGGTGTGTGTGTTTTATGAGTGAGAGGAAAATGTCTGTAAATGAGGGGAAAATTCCAAGGCGTTCCTGGAATCAGTTACTGCCTCCTGTGGGAGCCACTGATGAGCTCAACTGGGCTGAGAAGTCTGTGCAGATGTCAGTTCTGACTGCATCGTGGCCTCAGTCCCTGCCAAAGCCTCACTTAGTTCTCAAGCACAAAGTGAGGATCACAGACTGTGAAGCCAGCTGAACTGCACACGCAGGTGTTTGTTGATGCTTGCACCTGGGTACCCAGAGCACAAACAGGCTTAGGGAAGTCAAGGTGATGCACTCAGGAGAGAAAATCGCTGGGCCTGCCTTTCTGGCTGAGATAGAGGGAAAGGAGGAAGTCTTCCAGGAGGAAGACTGCACAAGATGTCCGTATCTCATTGCCATCGCCAGAAATGGAGTGTCAGTGGGCTCAGGGAGAAATGCCACCTGGCAGTTGGATTGTGATGAGGACTCTGGCTTCTGGGTTCCCTTCTGGGGCAGTTTTTTTGAACAAACATAAGTTCGTTAGATATTGTGATTTTTTTCCTTATTTATTTTAAAGACATTAACATTCATTTTTCAAACTCAGACACAGGATTCTCTGGGTCACATAAGTTCTCCATTTTGGTTCCTCTGAAGATTTCTGGTAGCAATCACACTTATAATAAGAAACCATTTTGACCTGTAAGATTAGCAAACCAAATATTGATAACATAGAAGAGACAGAGGAAAGGAATAGGAACTGTCATTTTTGCTATAGGAAAGGTAAATTGGTTTCTGCTTTGTAGTATAAAATTTAAATTTTCATCAAAAATATTAATTAGAATTGTATATATTTTGATCTTGTCTTTTTTTAAAGAAATTTGTTATTCACATTTTTAAAAATAAGGGTAAAATATACAAGGATATCGTATCACTGTAGTTGCAGAAAATTGTGAATAAGCTAGATGACTCTTAGTTGAAGACTAGTATGAAATTAAGTATATTATACAAGGGGTTGCAGTGCACTGTGTATCATATACCAACGTTTCTGTATGTGGTTTTCTGCACTGTGCAGGTGTGTATGTATACATACGTCAATTTATATGGCATAAACACATACACATAATTTATGTGTAAATATGGAGGGCCTAAAGACCAGAGAGTGTATCTGAACAGTGGTCAGTGTTGGCTTCAGAGGGTGGGAGCTAGGTGGTGGGAGGAGAATGGCAGGGTAGTTTGTTTTTCACTGATTATCTTCTGTACTTTTTTTTATTTATTTATTTATTTATTTTTTTTATTTTTCAGAACACAAACAGAATATCACACAACAACTGTGAAAAAACAAATCCTTGGGCTATATAAGCATGTGTGGTGCTGCTCAGTCATATATATAATAGTTCCACATTTTTTTTCTCTTTTAGGAATCAACATACAGTTTTCTACAGTGGGCAAAACAATCTACATTCCTACCAATGACATCATGTTGTTGCTTCTATTCAGTTTCCTTGCTAGGTAACATAGGTACCCTGATAATCCATTGTGATTTTGATTTGCATTTCCCTGATAACAATTGACACTGAACACTTATTCATAAACTTGGCCACCATTTCTGTCATTTTGACAAGGCAGCTACTCAGTTCTTTTTTGCATTAATTTATTTATTTATTTTTTTAATTCTATGACATAGCCTTTATTTAACTTGTTCTTCCATTACCTAATGTGTTCCCAGATAAACATACTATTGCTCCTTTACACTCTCCAGTGTCTGCTCATATCTCACCTTCTCACAAAGGCCATCTGTAGCCTTTTCATACAGCCAGCAATGGTTATTTCACATTATATTCTACCTCTCTACCTACAGCATCTAAAACAGTACCTGGAAACATCTACTCAATAAACATACAAAGCAACAAAACATACTGTACTATTTTCCCATGAGTAATTCTTCAGTCACCTTTACTTACATATACTATATACGTATATATGAAACTGGTTTATCATCGCACTAAGCGTTTCTTCCCAATCGGGCCTCTCTCGGGAGTGAACATTTCTATGTAGCTCTGGAACAAAATCATCCTCTTCAGACTGTATTGAGGACTTCATCTTCCTTCTTTAGGTTGGATTTTTCCTTCTAGTGCTTTCTGTAAGGTTGGGTTTGTGGATAGGTATTGATTAAATCTGGTTTTATCATGGAATATTTTGTTTACTCCGCCTATGGTGATTGAGAGTTTTGCTGTACTTTTTACATTTAGTATCTCCTTTGAAACATTTTAGTGAACAAGGGAACCAAATAAAATATTCCATCAGGCCTTGTAAAAGTAGAAAATAAAGCAATCAAGAGGACCAGAATATATAGTTATGCCTTTGATGTTGATAGTAGCAGAATTGACTGAATAAATAATTATCTCCATAGTGTAATCTTACCTTAGAGACATACATAATGTGTTTCAAAGGAGCATTTGCTTTGGGTATGTCTTTTGTAATTTGTAATTCATCTTTTTTTAGGTTTATTTATTTTTATTTTTTTATGTGCATTGGTGTTTTGCCTTCATGTATGTCTGGGGGAGGGTGTTGGATCCCCTGGAACTGAAGTTACAGACTGTTGTGAGCTGCCATGTGGGTGCTGGGAATTGAACATGGTCCTCTGGAAGAGCAGCCAGTGCTCTTTACTGCTGAGCTCTTTACTGCTGTTCTCTCTCCAGCCCCCTATTCATCAAATTTTTGATGATATACCATAACACAAAACAACCAGATTAATTACAGTTTTCAGAAGCCCTTATTTTAAAAATGGGAAAGATGTGTGTGTGGGGGGGTGTTGTTGCTCAGGGAGAGAGAGAGAGAGAGAGAGAGAGAGAGAGAGAGAGAGAGAGAGAGATATCAAGGGAATGTGAGTGCCAACTTTCTGTCCTTGGGATTAAATGATCCTATCCAAGAGTGACAATGCAGTTTGAGAAACAAAGGAAAATATCCCTTTCACTGCTTTGCTTTGAATTAAACTGAGAATCATTGTCAAGTGGTTTTGTTGAACTCTAGTTTTACTGGAGGGAAAAGACTAAATCATAGAAATATCAAATTCAATATTAGCCTATTGCAAGTGTATTTATAATGTGACTATTTATAGTGATCTAGGATTCCCAGCCTTGCTGAAACCAATATGGCTGCGGCAGAATAATCGTGTCACTGACATTCTCAATGAAGAATTGCATAGAACAGAAATTTTAGGGTGCATAATCAGAACCATTCAAGACACAGAGCTCTTTAGAGTCATTTTCACCTGTCTTTGGTTTCCTGCAGGGTAAATGGGAAGCTGGTGGCTCTAAAGGTGATCAGGCTGCAGGAAGAAGAGGGGACACCTTTCACGGCCATCAGGGAAGGTAGGTACCCTGCCCTCTCTTTGATTTTGTATTTATGTGATGTTCATAGCATGGTAAGTATGCTGCATCTAGACATGCTAAGCTTTACAGTTACACTGCTAAATGTATTGATTTGTATTGTATAAACTGAATTTGATTGTATAAACTGAAATAAAAAAAATTCAGTACCTTCTACAATCATACCAAGTCATATTAAGCAAGACAAGACTATCTTTCTATATTCAGATTTGTGGGGGGGAAATTCATGGTGGGGCTATCTAGGCAAGTGGAGAATATTTTTAGTCTGATTCTATTTGCAGCACTACTGAAATACCTCTCTGAGTGTTATTATTCTACATTCATGATTTTTAATGGAAATTCTTAAAACTGAAGGATTGTCCTTATCTTGTTGCTCATTTGAATTTCTTTTTCCTTGGTTACCTTGTTTTTTTCTTTTTTCCTATTTTTTGTTGTTGTTTTAATTCTTCTCTCATATATTATATTCCAGTCATGGTTTCCCACCCTCACTACTCCTCCAAGTCCCTCTTCCTGACATCTCCTCTCCCCCACACCCACTCCTCCTCTGTTCCCCTTCAGAAAACTGCAGGCCTCCCAGGGACATCAACTGAACACTGCATAACAAGTTACTATAAGACTAGGCCCAGCCGGGCGGTGGTGGCGCACGCCTTTAATCCCAGCACTCGGGAGGCAGAGCCAGGCGGATCTCTGTGAGTTCGAGGCCAGCCTGGACTACCAAGTGAGTTCCAGGAAAGGCGCAAAGCTACACAAAGAAACCCTGTCTCGAAAAACCAAAAAAAAAAAAAAAAAAAAAAAAAGACTAGGCCCAAATGCTCATATCAAGCCTAGACAAGGCAAGTCAGTAGGAGGGAAAGGGTCCCAAGAGCAGGCAGAAGAGTCAGAGATAGTCCAATTCCACTGTTAGGAGTCCCACAAGAAAACCAAGCTATACAACCATAACATATATGCAGAGGTCCTAGCTCAGACCATTACAGTCTCTCTGATTGTCACTTTAGTCTCTGTAAGCTCCTATGAGTGAGTCCTGATTAGTTGGTACTGTGGGCCATGTTCTCTATGGTGTCCTTGACACCTCTGGCTCCTACAGTCTCCCCCTTCCACTTCTGTGGGTTTCTCTGAGCTCTACCTAATGTTTTGTTTTGGGTCTCAGCGTCTGCTCCCATCAGTTACTGGATGATGCCTCTCTGATGACAATTGGGCTAGGCACCAATCTATGAGTATAGCAGAATATCATTAGTAATAATCATTTCATTGACTTTGTGTGTGTGTGTGTATGTTTGTGTGTGTGTGTGTGTGTGTGTGTGTGTGTGTGTGTGTGAGAGAGAGAGAGAGAGAGAGAGAGAGAGAGAGAGAGAGAGAGTCTGGGCTGTCCACTCTCTGGTTCCTAGCCATCCAGGCAATGACAGGCATCAGCTCTCTTTTGTGGTATGGGCCTCAAGTTGGACCAGTCATTGGTTGGCCGCACCCACGAGTTCTACACCGCCATTGTTTTTATCCTTTAGTTTGCCTTGGTTGTCTCATTCCCTTTATACATTAGTATTATGTATGTTGTAATATTTCCCCCACTGTTATTTTTCTAGAAGTTCTCTCATAATGCAGTAGATTCTCTGTATAAAGCTTTAGTTTTATGAAATAAGGTTGAACTGTCTTTTGCTTTGTTCATTTATGCATAGGAGGGTTTCTATTCTTAATGAAAGTCATCTTATTCATGGGAATTTTTCAGTTCACTGTCATAACTCTTAGGATTAGTAGGTTCACTTCTACATCATTTAAAAATGCAAATTATCTTTGCCTAAGACCTCAGTTCATTCTCCCATCAAAGGGACAAAAGCTACATCTTCTGCTGATCCAAATGATGTTTCAGTGTTTTGCCACCTAGTTTTGTGGAGGTACTGACAAATTAAATATACTCTGTGATTATCTGGTTTATTTGATGATGATGATGATGATGATGATGATGATGTTGATGTTGATTATGATGACATTGATGATGTTGACTATGATGATGTTGATGTTGATTATGATGACATTGATGATGTTGACTATGATGATGTTGATGACGTCGATGACGTTGTTGTTGTTGTTGTTGTTGATGATGATGATGATGTGCATCTTCCTTATCTTCCTCTTTCTATTCTTCCTCTTTGTCCTAATTAGAGTTTCTATTGCTGTGATAAAATACCCTGACTAAAGACAACTTGGGAAAGAAAGAGCTTATTTTTCCTACACTTCTATATCACAGTTCATCATTCAAGAGGGTTTGGCAAGGAACTAAACAGGGCAGAAACATGGAGGCAGGAGCTGATGCTGCTTACTGGCCCCTCATGACTGGCTTATTTGCTTTCTGTTATACCCCTAGACCACCTGCCCAGGGGTGGCACCACCCCCAATTGTCTGGGCCCTTCCACCTCAATCATCAGTCAAGAAAATGTACCACAGGCTTGCTTACAGTCCAGTCTGGTAGGGACATTTTCTCAATTGAGGATCCCTCATCCAAAACGACACCAGCTTGGGTCAGGTTGTCATTAAACCAGCCAGAACACTCTTGTTCTTCTACTTTCTCATCTCATTCCTCCTTTCATGTCCTTTCAGTTTGACTTTTTCACTACCATTTAGCTGAAACATCTTAGAAAATGTATCCGTTGCCTCTTTATTATCTACCAAACCTTCCCTTTTCTGGGTTCTTTTTCTAACTTTAGCAGATTGCACATGGTTGAAACAGTCTTTTCTGCAGACTCCAGAGACTCCAGGCAGGTCGGTTTTTCTACTTGCTTTATGCTGTCCTTTAGGTTTGTAGAACCTAAGGAGAGAAAAAAAGCCACCTTTTCTTTAATAAGCACCCATTCCTGGATAATTTCATTCATTTTCTAAGTTTAAATAGCAGGTATAAGCTGTTGACTACCATACATGTGTTTATTTAGTTAAGACTTTGTCTTTGTGTCCATTTCGTACATCCATCTGCCTACTTGGGATTTCTCCTTGAATTCAAGAACCTCTAAGAAGAATAAGATATCACCACCAAGTAAGGGTGGTATAGCAAATTACCTAAACCTTATATCCAAAGATAATTCTGGTCCTTCACATCCCGTGCAGTATTCTCTGTACATGTATAATGGTAATGTTCAGCACTGCCTACCGAAATTATACAAATGTGTTTCTGTTGGTTACATCTCTAAAAGGTAGCTCACATCTGTCCACAGCTGATATGAGTCTCCTCACTATACTCCAGGAATTGCCAGTTCTTCTTGGATTGTTGCAGTAACTTTTACACTATATTCTCTCCTTCTTTGTCATCCTTATTGTTTCTTCTTTATTTTGAAACTATTATAATCTAAAAATGTAAGCCATGTTGTATTAATGCCCCCTTTAAAAACCTGTACCCAATACTCTGGCTCCTTTTCTTTCAATCATTCCACAGTGTCCCATCTGAGGGTCCTCACATACACTCTGCCACTGTCTAGAAAGCTCTTCGCTGGCTGCTTTTAGGTACCAGCTATAAACTCCTATGTTCTCAGAGAAATTTCCTATGGCCATCCTGCCTAAATAGCAGCTAGCTATTATCTTACCCATGTTTATGCAGCTCACCATGCCAATAACCCTGTTCATTTCCTTTACAGTTCTTACTGGAATGTGAAATGTTCTCCCTCCCCACTCAGTTCATATGTGGAATTTTAATGAGGTTAGTGACCTTGTCTGACACCCTCCCTGTAACAGCTATTGAGTGACTTACAGAGCATCATTAAGCTAGAGTCAGTAAATAAGATGGAGTATTTGATACAGATGGTGCTCTTGAGGAATCTGTCATCTAGGTGGCAGGCAGAAGATTGAAATAATAAGTCAAAGAATAACATGTCATGCCATATAAATGCCAAATCATTTCTGAAGTATTGTGAATTCTCAGGAAGGTTCTCCACTAGTGAAGTGTGCTAACATATCAGCTGGACCTTGAGCTAGAAATGAGATGATAAACTGTGGAGACTAGATAGAGAAGTTGCTGTCTAGACCAGCACAGAAAATGAGCAGAGGTCAAAACTCAGTGTCTTGGGCCCAGTACAAGGAGCAGGGATGATTTTCATAAGGTGGTCTCAATGAATGGCAGGTCATGTGACAGTAGGTGGGTATTGCTCCATAGCTGTGTTTTGTTTGTACACGTTGAGTCCTGAGTTCATGAGACATCTATATAAAAATATCTAATGATGTGAGGATGGAGCTCACAAAAGTTGAATATAAACAACATATTTAGTGAGACTCTTAAAATAATAAACCTTCAGTTTTATTTTGTTAACTTTAGAACAGAGATTTATTTGGGTCGATATTCTGGAGGATGGAAAGTGTAAAAACCATGGCCGTGGCACCTGAGGGGCAGAAGTGTTGCAGTAGAGGGTAGAGGAAGAACAAGAGTGCAAGAAAAGGAAAGTTCAATGTTTTTGAGGCCCAGAACTTCCCGTGCCAATGAGAGGTTGACTGCTAGTCAAGGTAATCTATAGAGAGTAGGCTTTGGAGTCTAGCATTCTGGGTTTTGACTGAGGCTTTGTCTTTCATCACTGTACAATATAAGACCAACCACCTCAGAAGGCTGCCGGGCTTCTATGACAGCGTATTACACAGGAGTAGTTACTGCCTTGTAGTTTTGGAGACTGGAAGGCCAAAGCCAAGATACCATGACAGCTTTTCTTACAGCTGAGAGAGATGATCTGTCCTATGATTCCTCCTTGGCTCATAGACAGGTGTCATGTCCCTGTGTCTCTGAGTTTTTATTCTGTGCCCGTCCATATACAAATGTCTTCTTTCTCTAAGAACACTGGTCATACTGAATTACAGCCTACCCTAAAGACCTCATTTTGACTTAGTTACATCCATGCAGACTCACAGCCAGCCATATACTAAAGTACTGAGGTTAAGACTTCAACATACAATTTTGTTGTTGTTTTAGAGAAGGGTACATTTCAGCCTATAATACCACTTAATAGTTTGGGGCCCAAGAAACCTTATTTGCAGAAGGTAGGTGTTGACTTGTGTAATTGATTATGAATTTTCTATATTGACATGATTCTTCTGATTTCCTGAGGATTCTTGAAATTCAAATTTTTTGAATATTCCTGTGATAGAAAGTGGTGGAAGAATTGTTGAGGCCTGGGATGACCCATCACAAAATGACATTGTATTCTCTTTAAATACAGTATTTTGAAGTCTTTCTAATAAAGTCTGACTTCTAAGCGATATTTTTAAAGTATTTATTTACATTTTATATGTATGAATCTTTGCTTACATATAGGTGTATGCATCATGTGAGTGATTAGTGACTATAGAGTCCCCAAGGGAGTGAGTTCCTGGTTGTGGGTCACAATGTGAGTGCTTGGAACTGAACTTGGGTCCTCTGTAAGAGCAACAAAGTGTTCCAAACCTCTGAGCTGTCTCTTTTTCCCTCTGTTGTTAGCTGAAGTAAAATGACATCATGATGACAATAAGAATGAAACACTGGGTCAGTTTGAGATGGATGTTCCTCTCTTGACTTCTCTTCCTGTCTTTCACAGTCTATTTTTTTCCCCTTTATGTATAGGAACAACAGCTGGTATTATTGCTGGGCTTATCAATCACAGCTTTAGAAGTACAAGTTGTGTGTGTATCAAGTGGTAGAGGGTATGACACTTGGGATAGGTTAATTTTCCATTGTGGAGGGAACATTATGGCTGGGTTAATGAGAGGGAGAGCTGGAATTTGAGTTTACCTCTATTCTGCTATTCTGGCCAATTCTTCATTCACACAATGTCAGCAGCATGAATATTGAGTCGGGAGAGCACTGTGCTCGGGGAAGTGATTTCAAGCGCCTGCTTTCCACCTGTCGGATTACCATGGAATTTGGGCATTAACATCATTTCACCCAAGTGGAATTGTTTAGCAACTCTAATCTTGCTTAGATTTGTGTCTCCAGATAGACTGAATTTTCTTTTGTTGAAATCGAGTACATACAGTGGCTTCTCTTAGGTTCAAGTACTTTGAAACTTGCAATGTCTTTGGCGCCTAAAATAACTGTGGCAAAGGTCAGCTTTCCTGTTTTAATTTAGAATCCTTGTGTGGTGTCTTCACAGCTTGTGGTACCTCAGATAGAGGGTCATGAGCACAAGGAAAGGTTTGGAAGGGAGTGCATAAAATGTTTTAGGATATCCTACCTTTCAATACCTTCAGCACATAGAAGTTCTTATTCTCTGGTATCACTTTGTATATCTAATATTATAAATTTTTCTCTGAGGTTTCTATCCATTATGGCAAGGGAAACAGTTGTCATTTCTATGGATTCTTGAATGTCGTTCTCAAAGGTAAGCCTAAACAGAAATCTAAATACTCTATAGACAAGACAACCGTAAGTGCAAATAGTAACAGTGTTTGGCAAGTGTGGGGGCTCTTGTCTGTAATCCTAGCACTTGGGAGGGGAGACAGGAGTTCAAAGCTGTTCCTAGTGAGTTCAAGAGCAGGCTGGGCTACTCTTTACACACACACACACACACACACACACACACACACACACACACACACACACTCTCTCTCTCTCTCTCTCTCTCTCTCTCTCTCTCTCTCTCTCTCTCTTGATATATATATATATATATATATATTATTAATTATTCTATGAAAATCTTTTATATTTTTAATATCTAGTTATTATACCAGTAAGGAGAAGGTGGGTAGAAGTTGAGAAACAAATTAGGGGAAAAAATGTGAGCACCTTTCATGTTAGATATTTGGAAATTGTTAGCCTGCTTATAAAGTGAGTAGCTAACTTTTGTAGTTAACCTTCAATCTTCTAATTAAATTCCCAATACTGCAGTAAATTTAGTACATGTGATAAGAGTTGTTATTTTATAAGCTTGATAACATTATGAAACAGAAAATGAAGCTTGATAACATTATGAAACAGAAAATTAACCAAGCTGTTAACAACTGTGGTGTAGTCAGATTTGGTTTTCTTCACACTTTTTTTTTTCTTTTTTTGTTTTTTTTTTGTTGTTGTTGTTGTTTTTGTTTGTTTGTTTTTTGTTTTTTGAGACAGGGTTTCTCTGTGTAGCTTTGCGCCTTTCCTGGATCTCACTCTGTAGCCCAGGCTGGCCTCGTTGTAGAACATTTAAAAAAAAAATTTTTGTTACGTTTTTGTTATTTGCATCATTCTTTGACCTATAGACACCTGATAAAATTTGCTTGTGAATAATGAACGTTAGTTTTGATATCTCATTGAGATATAATTAAATTAAAAATTAACAAGGCTAAATTTAGTATTTGTGCTGTTGCATTACTTTTGTATAGCTTCAGTTATAGAGTACCACAAACCTAATAGTAAAATATATATATACATATTAAACTAGGAGTTTAAACTAGAAGTGTAAAATCAAAGCATCAACAAACTAGGCCCCTTGTGAAAGCCACAGGCGAGAAACACTTGCTGTTTGCTTGCTTTGGCTGGTTCTTGGTGTTCCCAGGGGTCCTTTGATGTGTATGTATGGTTCTCAGCCCTCTGCCTTTGTATTTACATAGCCTCCTCCTCTGCATCTCACCCTCTTCTTAGAAAGATGTCAGTCATTGCACTTCGGGCCTACCTTAGTCCAGTGTGGGTTTATTTTATTTAATTACATTTATGTGGGTTATTTGCAAGTAAAGCCAAACTCCGAATTTCCAGATAGACAGAAGTTTGGGGAAACATTGTTCAACACACTCCAGACTTACATTCTTGTCATTTTAACAGACACATTTGAAAGGGCTGCATTTTTCCTTCAAAAGCTTAGCAGAGAGTTATGCTATGTAGTGGTGATAATATTTGCTGTTACTTCCCTCTTAATAAAATGTGTGTTTGTATGTATGTATGTATGTGTGTGTGTGTGTGTGTGTGTGTGTGTGTGTGTGTGTGTACTAGATGAATAAATTCATTAACATTCTCCAAAGTGATTTGGCTATTTGTTATTTTTCATTTTTTAAAGAAAAATATGATTTTCCTCTGTGACTAAATGACGTGAGGTCTGTGGCTTGTAAGGAGATGAATTGTGTCATGTCAGTGAGCATGATTAAGACATTGGTGGATAGTTTGATGTTGGCAGCAGGGAGAGCTGATCAAAATACTACAATATATATGTAAAATGATAAAGGTCTATTTGGCAGTTCCTCACATTGATAGTTGTGATTTCAGACACATTAATTCAAAAGATAAAATATTTTAAATCTTAGCTTCCCAGTCCATTCCACAAGAACCTGTTTTATCCAGGTAGAAAGTCTAATGAATATACACCTTCTCTGTTCGTGCAGGACTGGGCTGATATGTATTTAATTATCCTGGGTTATAACCTACATCATTTTGTCAAGTGGCTGGATGCTGGGGCACACCTTCTCCCATTATTCCCCCAGTGGAGAGAAAGCTTTCCACTCAATCTCTTTTCTCTGACACAAATGCTCTTGTGCTTGGGTTTCTAGAACTCCATGAGAGAGTGTGCACAGAGGGGAAGAGGGATTCCTGGGACAGTCTCCTTCTGTAACAGAACTGGAGGGCAGTGCTGGAGAGGCCAGAGATGACTACTGTGGCTCCATATTTGTGTTTTTGTCAGTCTTGGTGTTTTGAATTGTTCACCATCTTGTAGTGGTTTCACAATTAATAAGAAGATCATAAAGTGAAGTTTTAGCTGTTTTACTCCATATTAGTACAGCATTTAATCATATGTAGTAGGTAATAGAATAAATTGTCTCTCTCCTGTCTTAAGTTTAGTATTTACTGTGTCTGAGCTGAGCTTAGGCTACAATTAGCTGTTATATCAACAGATTTTTTTTGAGCCATAATTTGTGCCATGATTGTTTGAAGTTCAATAACCGTACGAGAACTAATTTAGAAGCTAAGCCACACCATAGAGGTTACCTGTTCAGATGTTTCTCAGTTGTAGTTTGGTTGGGCTCCAGCTTGCCTCTTAGGATTGATTTTAGTCAATGAGTCTAGTGACCAGCAAGAGGCAGATTCATCTAGTATTTTAGTATGAATTCTCAAACCTACCTGTATATGTTCCTATTTGCTTGGATTCCTGCCTGAGTGTATGATTTTGAGCAGGCCTTAAATTTTGCATGCCTCAGTTTCCCCTTCTATAAAAGAGGATGAAAATAGTACTAATTTTGGTGATCTTGGAATATGTATCCATTAAATTCATAATGCTATCAAATGAAAAGAATCATAGAATGAAAATTTCTTGGAAAAAATGCATTACTAGGAAATAAAAATTCAAGAGAAGATTTGCATGGTGAATTAAAGAAAATTTCCAAGAGAAGGACCAAGAAGAGTTACTTTCTCTGATACCTCTGAGGGTAAATGATAGAAGGATGTGTTTTCTTCTGTATTAGCTGTTTTTGTCTCTTTCTGACTGGAAACATCTCTGAGCTGCCCTGAAATCTTAACTATCGACTTATATTTCAGAGTCAGATGTCTTGATTGGCACCAGTTGTGTGCTGAGTTATGATGGGAATAAAGTGCACCCCCCACACCTTTTTCCTTGCTTCTCATCAGATACCAATGTAGGACAGTCCTTCTGAAGGAGGCTTTGGTTTCCACATGAAGTCTATTGACTCTCTGGCCTAGAGGATTGAAGTTTGCTGCTCACAGTGTGAGGTTGAGTAAAAGACAGGTAGCAGGGATTTCCTCTTCTTCAACAAGCAGAGTTATTCTCTCTCAATTTTTGGTTCATATCATGTAGCTGGTGTAAGAGAGACTAGAAGGTAATGAAATACTTAGGGAAAAAAGGACAAGTGCTGATTTTAGGAGATAGATGTGTGGTTCTGAAGAGGAACAACACGTAGGGTGAAGTGTGTGTTTAGACATGGAGCTCAGTGGGCATGGCGATCTTCAGAATGACATGCAAGGTTTTTCTTGGGACATGGGCTGGATTATAGAGCCTATGCCAAGAAAGAACCTGTGAATAAGGATGGAGAATAAGAAAAATTTGGGGAGTTCAGTCTCTCAAGTGTCAGATTTGAAACCTGGCATTCATGTGCCATTTGTTTACATAACGGCACTGTTGAGATCACAGATCACTTACACCCTCATTGAAGACCTTACTAGTAGTGTTCAGATACACCATCTATTTCACTGTTCTGAGGAAGGTTGACTTCATCATCTTCATTTTATCAATTAAGAAGCTGGAGTTTCCAGATGCTTTTGTCAAAAGACACCAACACTTAAATAGTGGTACAAGTCTAGTGAACTGTCTGTTGCATAGTAGACCCTCAATACAATGACCAAGCATGAATACATTCCGGATCCTGTCTGCATTGCTGTTGAGGCAGAAATCCATATGATCAAAACTGTACAGATTGTTGTAAGTCAGCTAAGGGAAAGATAAGATGAGACTTGAAACAACAGTGTACCGGTCAGTCAATGTTGGTCCTGTTGGAGGTGGTGCCACCAGCCCTGTGGTCATGAGCAGTCACTTTGCCTACTGCACCTTCAGTTTCTTCATTTCTGAAATGAACTTTCTTCTAAAGTGCATTGTCTTTGAATAAACCCTTCTGTAACAGCCTCCAGTTAAAAGTCTGTTTACTAGGAAAATGTCTTAAAGGACTGTTTATTTATCCTAAGCCTCAACTTCCTTATCTGCACCTTAGAGATAATTCTTATCTGTTTATTAACATGGGATTGTTGTGAGAAGTACATGAGGTTAGAATCTTTAATAGCTTAGCAAGGTAAAACTGAAGAAGTCTTCAGGGAATTTTCAGCAATTAGAAATGCATGCAGGTGGGGATTGATATCTAATCCTTCTTAAATTGTCTTAAACACAAATGCATCATATCTTAACTTATATTACTGGTTGACAAAACAAGATGAAATATAATACTTTTTCAAATTTAACCAGCCAAGAAAGCAGCTGCTTGATTAAAAGACAAACTTTAATCTTCAAAATTAACAAAATGAAAGAAACCCACTATTTTCATAGGTTTTAAAGCCATGTGATCCAACAGCTTTCAATTTTTTGTTGATATTAGCTGGCAGACACCCATTGCATTCCTCAGACTCACAAAGAATTACAATTGGGTCAATTTACATAAACTTACTTAGAATCACAGTCTAGACTCATGGATTTTTTTTCCTTCCATTACAAAATTTTGCCTGTCAATTGTAAAAGGCTCTATAGCAATTCATGTTAATTTTTGCAGTGACAGACATAAATGAATATTATTAATGGTTTAAAAGAACTATTTTAGCACAATAAACTTATGTCTCATTACAGCATGTGTGTGTGTAAAGAACACTGATGATACAATTATGGGTTTTTCCAGCTGGTAAAAGATTGAGGCTAGTACTATTATTGCAAATGAAAGTCTCTGAATACTTAAAATTGACTAACAATTCCTCTGTACATCTTCAGTTCTTACCTGGCCATGCAGTTAAACATGCTACCTCGTATATTTCCCTCAACAATTCCGAGTTAATATGTCAGTACAAATGTCTCTAAGCTACAGAGAGGAAGATGAGGCCTAGAGATAAATAAATTGCCTTTGTCACTCATTTTGCTAGGAAACAATGGTTTTAACTCAAGTGTTTGTTCATAGATAATGCATTCTTCACTTAAAAGTTTCTTGGCTAATTTAAAAAATATTACATAAACTTACATTAATAAATTTTTATACATAGAAACTTATATTTATTGATTATATGATAGTTGTTAGCAAAGCTATAGATTGCTTTAAAATTATTGCCATACATTTATTACTTCTTAATATTTGAGAAGCCATTACATTGTTGTGCTATATACCATGTATACTGCCTAGTAATAGAAATAGTCAAAAGATAGATAAACTGTGAACAGAAATTCATGACCAATGTCATGCTTACTGACAGAATTCGGTGTTTTATGCATCTTCAGGCTCCATATTAAGTTATATTTTCTTATATGTTCAGTGTGTACTCAATGAAGGTACCAAATAATGTGACTTTTTTAGTGGTCCTTTTGGAAAAAACAGGTGTATCATGTATATTGGAAAGAGGAGAAAACATTGGGCAAAGCATGATTATAAAATCCCCATAAAATTCCATGACTGCAAACATGTCAGTAGACTACAATTAAAAGAAGCACAAAAAGACCCACTGGTAGATTTATGAAAGTAAAATTGCATAAAGAAAAAGACAAATGGAAATCTCCAAGGTTAGGAAGAGGCAAGCAACTCATTATAGCAGAGAAAACTGTACTAAAAAGATGACCTTTCATCTAACTGCCAGATATAGGAAGGCAAGGTACTGACATATTCCAAAAAACAAAAGAAAAGAAAATGAAAACCTGTCAATTAAAATTCCACTTCCAACAAAACTATCCTTTAGAAAAGAAGGCCAGAGCCCTGTTGAAGTCAGTAAACTGAGTGAAATACTAATGGAAACATGTCAGGCTGCATGCTAGTGGCACGAAAACCACTTTTTAGTGGAAAAAATAATAGAATGTTGAAAATGGTAATATGTGAGTAGGTATAAGCAATTTTATAAAGATATTATTCTTCCTTATCTCTTAATCTATAAAACATTAGACTGTTTAGTATAATGACTATAACATTATTAGATATATGGCATTATTAGATATAGATCACATTATTAGATGTAGATGTAATGTCTGTGAAGGAGAGAAAAAGATACATTTTATAAATATTAATTTTATAAATATTAAGCCAATATTAGCTTGGCGTAAATCAAGCTGTAAGTTATAATCACTAAGAAAGTAATATGATTAAAAGTCAACAAAATATGGTTTTATTTCCAAGTACGTTAAAAAAGACTAATGCAAGAGGGCAGTAAGGGGGAACCCAGGAAAACATGTGAAGCAACCCTGAAAAAATGCAATGGACAAAGTTAAACTCTACCATACCTGAACTTTGGACTCCAGAGACAAAGTTTTTCAGGCTTGGTAGAAGGAGAAGAGGCAACACTCTACTTCCTATACGAGACAAGCTATAGTTCTAGTGCCTCAGGTATATGTAAACAGGAACCATAAGAAACCTGGCAAGATAAAAACTATAGTGAACACTAACTAGCAGACACCTTTGTATTTTTCCTACAGACAAAGAGAGACATTTTATGATGATGAATAAGCACATGCAGATGATTTCACAGTTAGAAATACATAAACCTAACATTAGAGTTCAAATATATAGGAAATATAAACTTGTGGAATTAATAGAAAAATAGACATTTCATCAATTAATATTAACCCACAACTATTGGTAGGTCAGTTGGAATAGCCAACTAAGATATGGAAGACAGGAGTGCTATGGTAACCACCTCGGCACATAGACTGCAGTTCACCCAGCTTCAGTAGAGTGTGCATTCAGTTTAAAAGCAAACTGAGTACTCTTGAAGGTACATCTCAGGTGCAACCTTAACACATGTCTGATTATGCATAAAAGGATTGACATATTTCCAGGTGTGTTTCTGTTTGCTGAGCTATTCCATTGAAAACAAAGTGCAAAGCTAAAATTGGGGAAATTGAGAATTTAACAACACATTTCTGGGTAATCTATTGATCAGAGAAAATGAAATTTGATATTTTGATCTCAGTGAATATAAAAATGTTGTGAGAATTTGTGGGATGCAGATAAGCGAGTGTTTGAGAGAAATGCTGAGCTGGAAACATGCTTTTTAGAAAAGAAAAATGTGATCTCAATTTATAAAAATCTAATCTTTTACCTTAAGCCTATTGAGAAAGAGCAACAACTTTATCTTCCAGAAAACAGAGGGAGAATAAAGATCACAGTGGAGATCAGTGGACTAGAAAACAGAAAAGCAATAGAGAAGCCAGTGAAACAGAAAGCTGCTATGAGTGTATTAATTCACATTCAGCCGACTGACCAGGATGAAAAGGGCACAAGTTACCACAACCCCTGTGAGAGAACATCACTGTTGACCTTAGAGAAATTATAGGACTTTAAAGAAATATGATGAGCCACTTAATGCCAACAAATGGAGACAGTTGATCTCAAGTGGACAAATGGTAATTTTTACAAAAATTGTTGCTCTGACAATTAGATGTCTGAGTGCAAAACAGATTAATTCTTAACTTACAACAAATACAAATTTCAAATCAAACTTTATGTATTCAATATAAAAACTATAGGATTTCTGGCGTAAACCTGCAGGAATGCTTTCATGGTTTTTGGACTAGAGATTAGCAGAATCTGTGAAACAAATTAGATAGCAAAAAAGATAGCTCATAATTTGAAGTTGCAGTCTTTGACCACAGGCCTAGAAAAACAAAGAGACAAGTTAAAAAAGAAGAAGGCATTGCCAAATAATATATTTGATAAAGGATTGATATCTAAAACATATAAAAGAGGCCCAAATTAAATAATGAGAAAACTCATATGTTATAGATTGTATTACAGGGTTACATGTACCAAGCTTGTTGAAGAGTGAGGTAGAAACCATTGGCAGCAAGTCAGGGTCTTTTGGGTGAGCAGCATCTCTAGAAGCGGTGATTACAAGTCTGCACCTTCAGGCCCAGATGCTGTCAGTTTTTGACAAGCAGATATAATCACAACATACTATTTGTTCATTGCAAGAAAGTAGCTCAATATGAGCAAAAAAAAAATCATTATATTTAACTTGTATAACCAAGAAGCTTATTGTTTGGGGCAACTGACAGGTTGAAGTTTTATGGCTTGCTAGGGGAAAAGCAGCCGGAGGAAGCATGTGTTGAGGGGAGGAAGGAATGCAGGTGCCTTTCCCCGGCCTGTGCCCTCCCAACTTCCAACTCTAACTGAAGTGTCTTAAGACCTCCTTAAATACTGCCCCTTTCCTGATAATCTCTTGCCTTTCATAGTGATAGTCCCTTTCCTTTTCCTCCTTTTTCGTTCTTTACAGTTTGTGTTGTTTGCTTGTATACATATATTTCAGTGCTTGACTACATTAAGCTTTCTGGTCAGATGTGCTCAATTGTGACCTGTTCATAAACTCCTGGTACTTTAGAGCTTGTGGTATGGAACAAGGACTCCTCAGATGCCCATAATTCCCCTCCTGCTATCAAAATGGAGCTAATCCAGAGTGCAGCTAGTGATTTAATACAATTTAGGCAGCAGTAGGGCCATGATTGTTTCAGAATTAAGAGTGGCAGAAATCACTGGCATAGTCATAGGATACACAGGATTTGGTCTGAGAAATGGGCAGAGGGGACTTGTTGCTAAGTAGCTGAAGTAGAAATATTCCCCCTGCCACCTAATCCCACCAGTCTGCCTGCCTAGAGGGAATTCTACCTCAAGACAGTGAGATGTAGGTTCAGAACTTTTCTAATGCAACTCTGCCTATTCTTGTGTCCACTGTAATTCTTTCAAAATGTGAACCTGTGTATTGTTCTCATCAACATCTTAGTTTTTATATTACCATTATGTTTGGGATCTACATGAAAACTCTAAAATTTCAGAAAAAAGGAGGTAGAACTGGGTGTTGAATGCATCCATTTCAGGGGAATAAGGAGAGCTTGATGTTGATAGCTAGAACCACTCTAAGTTGTATGGTCAAAGTTACTGAATTCATGCTATATTTTATTAAACCTGAGAGCTCAAGACATTTATCCCCTGAAGGGACTTAATCCTGCGTTGTGAAGGCTGTGAAGAGCACTAGAGATTATGTAATCTACTCCTGTCATTCACAAAAGATCAACTGAGTCCTGGGGAGAAATGTTAAAATGATCAAGATCAGATCAGTGCATTCAGACCTGGAGTGAAAGTCCTATGAGTCATCCCTGCAGAGAAGACAGACCTGGCAGTGACTCAGCTCTCTAGAATTCTGCTCTCGCCTCACATTGGATCCCATCTTTGTGTGAAGTGCCAAAAAAATAGGCCATTCAGATTTCTCTGCATTTCTCATTTTCTTGTGACATTTTAGAATGCAATGGAACTCTTTATAAAACCATCAAATAATAATTCCTATCTTAATTAATAAAAAAATCTTAATTAATAGCATATGTGGGAGAAAAGTACCATATAGAACATCGTGGGAAGTTGAGAAGTGCAAAGTTAGAGGATCTAGTGCGGGATATTTATATTTTTTGGATACATGCCATCTCAGACAGTTCTCTGAGAGTACCCAAGAGCATTTAGTTGATAGTAGTTCTTTTTAAGAAGCCCTAACGTTTTGAATGGGACCCAACAAAAAGAATTAAAGGAAATACTCAGCAAAAACTTGGCAGTTGTCCTGTTATCTGTGAGCCTGTGTGTGTGTGTGTGTGTGTGTGTGTGTGTGTGCCTATCCTGTAGCTTAGGACTAATGTGAGCAGGATCCAGCAGGGTCACTTACTGATGATGAATTGGTTTTATAGAAGTATTTATGGTTTATGGTTATAAACGTTTCTTGTTGGAGACAGAGATTGTTTTTTCAGTGTACTGGTGCTTTTTTTTTTTTTTGTCACCAGAGAATTATGCCAATTTCCACGATAAGTAGAAAAATAGTGACTTTTGTTTGTTTAAGCTGATTGTGTAAATCTTTGAAAAAGCTAAATCTAGTCAATAAGTGGTTGTCTGTGACCTCCCTCCTATTTTCCTTTGCTCCTCCCTCCCTCACAGGTTCTTATTATCTAGTCCAGGTTGGTCTTGAACTCACAGCAGTCCTCCTACCTTGCCCTCTTAAATTGAGATACCAGCATGGCCAGGAAACCAGGCCTCTTTTCTGTCCCCTTCCCTTTCTGTCTGTTTTGCAAGGCTTTCCTATGTAGCTCAGACTGTCTTCAGTCTCTCATTTCTTTTGTCTCAGGCCTGGGGTTGGGGGGTTACAGATACGCACCACCATACGTTGCTCTCACCTTGTCGTCTTTGATAACTGTGAAGAGGGCAAGTCAGTGAGGAGCAGTCAGCATTTCCACTGTTGTGTGGCCTTCCAGGATCTGGAGTTTGTCTTTCCTTTTGCTCCCCTCATGTTAATGCGTTTTGAATACTGCAGATGGTTTGATAGTGGTGACGGCAAATGATTTATAAATCTGTAGAATCGATGACCAGTGGACTCACTTCAAGGTCCATCTCACTTAACAGCGGGATATGTGGTTTCACTAAAGTGAAGTCCCAAGCAAAGGTGAGGTTGATCCGTACCATGCTTTGTTGCTCTCTCAGCCAGGAGCTGCAGACCAACATCTGGCCCCAGTCTGATATACACAGTTCTCACTAGAGGATCAGGAGTGTTAGAAAACAAGCAAGTCTTGCCTGGCAGGAGTTCACTCATCACCACTTAAATATTGGAATAATGGATTAGCCAATATTAAGACTCTTGTTATTTTATAAGTCAGTTAATATGGCAGAACATACTTACTGTGTTCATGGTGGAACAATTTGTGCAAAAGAAATTTGAGAGCTAAACTGCATTGAACATGGGAGGACAAGACAGTACAGCTGCTATATTACAGCTTTGTTTTCAAAGGCGTGCCTCATTCAGTGTTTTCAGAATTGAAGATCTAGCAGTTTATCTACAATTTGAGCACCTTACTTCTAGATGGTTCTTACATTTTTCTGAAGATTTCTGCCTTAGTGGTAACTTATTGAAAACAATTGGGAAACAAGTCCATGCATAATTATAATTTTCATATTTACCTAAACTGTTAAAGTCACAAAAACATTCTAAGAAATTAATAATAAACTTCGTTTGTTCCTTTGACGTGAAAATGTAGAAGAATGTTAGAAAATCATCATTGAATTTGCAGTACTTATCAGATACCCTGCTTTCGTTAAGTAAAATATTAATCTAAAAATGTTTTGAGCAAGAAATAATTGAAACCTACAAAGAGCAAATGGCAATTTTTTATATACATAAACATGCACAATTTTCAGCCCAACTTTTATTTGATGCTACAATGCTGTGTGTGTATTTCTGTACTTGGAGCAGGATATGATCAGGAAATCACGGGCATGCTATTTTAATGACTCGATAAACCTGTATACTATTTGGGGACTTTGTGAAGCACATAGGCAAATCTGCAAGTTCAGGGTCATATTGTGTAGGTTATGTGTAGAGTTGTTGGTATAAGCTTTATGTGTCATTGGAGGGCAGTTTGTGGCTTTTCATACTTCAGAGATGAAATATAGTGCAAAAGCTAACTTCAGACGACAGTCACAGTGGAGACTGTTCAAACCTTTGGATTTTTCATACAAAGAATATTTACTGTTCCCATTACAAGGATGTATTTGAAGTGATTTGTTTTGTGGATGTGGCTCGGGGGGGGGGGGGCAGGAAACTTTCCTTAAGGCTTATATTTCTAATAGATGGTACTGTGCGCATATGTGCACATTAATACAGTCAGTACATCCCTGAAAGTGTAATGCTTATTTTAGACAACTCATTCTTTGTAACTGCATTCTTT
>CABHPP010140612.1:0-66629 GCA_902168425.1 Peromyscus attwateri | reverse complement strand
GGATCTAGGGTGAGGGCGGGCACTCACCTTTGTCCAGAAGGGAAGTCTCTTCTTTTTCTTTTTTTCCATGACATTTTAATTCACTCCACTTCCCACTTTCCTTTAAGTTGTAGAACATGCCTTGACCTCTAATCCATCTCTCCGGCACTACATTGATAGCTTTTAAATGTAGTTGTACATCTTCTATGATGATTTTGTTAATATTCCAACAGTTCGTTTTTTCCTATCTGTGTGATAATAGAGATTGAACCTCTTACTCAGATTATCCCTATATAGAATCTGAAGACATAGCCAAACTAAGAGATATGTAAATCATAGCCCTTCAAAGCAAGAGGTGCGAAGAATCAAGGAAAATTGCTTCTCCAAAAGATCACAACTCCTCAAGTATTGAAATCAAACACTAAAATAGATAAAATTCTGGGTGAACATCTTAAAAGGCTGCTAGAAAAAGTCAACAATGACCTCAAAGAGGATACAAACAAACAGAGTAATTAAATCCAGGGTTTAGAAAAGAAAGTCAGCAACAATACAGAGATAAGTTAACAAAATGTCAGCAACATGGAAGAAAATTCTAAAAGAAAAAAAAGGGCTTTTTGGGGGGGGGGGGTGGAAGCCACATTGAATTGAATCAATTAATTCAATAAAAGCCATAGTAGAAATCATCATCAAGCAGAAGAAAGGTTATCTGTGATGAAGAACAAGGTGAAGTAAGTACTATATCAAAGTATCTATAAAGGAAATACTAACATGAACATGAGCACAGCATGCAGTAATTCTGGGATTCTGTCAAGGATCAACTCTAAGAATCCACAGGACAGAAGAAGGACCTGAGATAAAAAAGTAAGGACATAGAGAAGCTATTCAATAAAATTATACCACACAGTTCCCCAAATCTACAGAATGAAATCAATGCTTAAGCACAAGAGACATGTAGAATACCAAATAGATATAACCAGAGAAGAACCTCTTACTGATATATCATGGTAAAGATGTAAAAAAATATAGTGAAACAAACAATATTAAATGTGTAAAGGCAAACACAGCTGACATACCAATGCAAATAAGTCAGGATAATGTCAGATAGTTCACTGGTAACTCTAAAAGCCAGGAGAATGATGTATTTTAAGCTCTGAAAATAAATCACCAACAGCCAAGTTTGTTATCTTTTTAGACTTAATGGAGAAATAATAACCTTTCAAAAGAGGTAGTCCACAGTCACATCAACACTGCAAGGAAATACTATATAAAGAGAAGGAAAAAAGATATTCATTCATGAGAATACATGAAAAAATGAGTCTTGTAAGAGGAATTACTAAACAAAACAAAGATAGAAAGGAACCAACATTTCTCATGCCAGAAACTAACAAATCCATAATATTAACATTGCAGAAAGCAAACAAACAAAAGTACTCTAACCAGGAAGGCCACCAATGAAATTAGTATGTCTTAATAACTTTAAAAATAAATGATCCCTAGTTTAAAAAAATGGCATGTTACTGGCACAAAATGAAACACATTGATCAATTGAATAGAATGAACGACCCAGATACAAGTCTACACACACATAAAGATGCCAAAAACACACAGTAGAGAAAAGACAGCATCTTCAACAAATAACAGTGTTGAGAAAAACATTGAGTTCTGAATCTCTGAAACTTCTAGAGGAAACAGTAGGGGATACATTTCAGGATATAGGCTCAGATAAGGATTTTCTGAATAGGACCCCAGTTTCACAAAACCTAAGACCAACAATCAACAAATAGGACCTCACAAAATTAGAAAGGCTTCTGTACTGCAAAGGAATTTGTTAATCAACCGAAGAGGCAGCATACAGGATGGAAAAAAAAATCTACCACTTACACATCTGACAGAGTGCCTAACCCATACAAAGAACTCGGGTCCTCAATACCATTAAAAAAAGTCTCACTTTAAATGGGCTGTAGAAACTAACAAAGAGTTCTTCAAAATAAATAAAAATGGCTAGGAAATATTTTTAAGGTGCTTAATATTGTTAGTTATCTGGTAAATGAGATGAAAACTCCATTAAGATTTGATTTTATACCAGTTAGAATGACTAGGATGAAAAACATGAATGGTATCAAATGCTGACAATTATTTGGGGGAAGGGAACTCATTCACTGGAAGTGTGAGTGCAACATTATGCAAACATTTTGGAAATCATTGCACTAATTTCTCAAAATGTTTAGAAATAGATCTGCCAAGAGACTTAGCTATACCACTTTCAGACATATATCCAATTGACTGTATATCTTACTGCAGACATACATGCTCATCCATGTTCACCACTCTATTTACCATACCCAGGAAATGGAAACAGCCTATACGCACATCAACCAAAGAATAGGCAATGAAAATGTTGTACCTAAACATCATGGAATTTGTTCAACTATACACTAGGGTTACATCAATTTGACATAAGTTAGAGTCATCCAAGGGGAAGGAACCTCAATTGAGAAAGTGTCTCCACAAGATTGGGAAGTATGCAGGCAAGCCTGTATGGCATTCTCTTAATTAGTAACTGATAGAGAAAAGCCCAGCACATTGTGGGTGGTGCCACCCCTGGACTGGTGGTCCTAGATTCTATAAGAAAGCAGACTGAACAATAAGAAGCAAGCCAGTAAGCAGCACTTGTTCATGGACTCTGCATCAGCTCCTGCCTCCAGGTCCCTTCCCTGTCTGAATTCCTGCCCTGATTTCTTTTTGATGATGAACAATGATATGGAAGTGTAAGCAAAATGAACCCTTTCCTACCCCAGTTGCTTTGATCACGGGGTTTCATCTCAACAATAGTAAACTTAACCTAAAACAAGCTGTAAAAAATGAAATTTGCAAGTGAATGGGTGAAAGTATAAAAAAAAACTTATACTAGTTAAGGTAACCCATACTCAGAAAGACAAGTGTCACATAGTACACATAGGTGAATCCCAGCATCAAATCTATATATTTGAGTATTAAATTTGGAAGGTATATAGAGTCCAATAAGCTAGAAAGTGACTGTTGGTGGCTAGGGGAAGAAAGATTTTAAGGTTATAGTAGAACATAGGAGATATCAAGGGGGAGGGGGAATAATGGGGAGGGAGGCCTAAATGATGCTGGGAAAATGGTAGAGTAGGGCAAAAGAGGAGGTGGGAAAGATAGCTAACCGTAAGGATGTTTGAAAAGGCCACAGTATGAGTGCATGGACACACACAGGCACACACAGGCACACACACACACACACACACACACACACACACACACACACATCTGTGTATGATAATATGAAAACTTTAATTGGAGTTATTCTACACAGGGGAAAATCTTCTTCCTAGAATAATAGATTGCCAAATAAAAATCTCATTGCCAGGGTTGTGATACTATCTTTGAATATTTTTTTTTTTAAATCAGGAGTGTTCCAGAGATTTCTCAATCAATACAAGCTGTTGTATTTTCTCTTGGTTGTTCACTAGAAGTTGATAGTATGTCCCTGTTGCTAAATATACCACATACTTTGGTCATGGGACACAGAGAAATCAATTTGGTACTGACTGGGATGCTTCCTCCATGCTAGCTGCCTTTCATAGTACCAGAAGATGCTATGCAGGCTGCTGGGGGAGAAGTCATCAACTGTGTTACCTAGCTCTGAATACAAGCTACAAGAATGACCAAGCTGGCAAGATATGCCTGTAGGTGCAATAGTTGCACAAATGTTATGGGGTAACCAACTGATTTCTGGTTGAATTTAAGACTTGTTCCACAGGAGGAAGCACATGCTTAGTACTTTAAAACTAGCTGAGAGCCCTTGGCTAGGGAGCTCATGGGCCTAAAGAGCAAACTTGCTATTGTTATTTTACCAAAATGGACATAGTATATATTTCTCTACCTGAAGATCACTGCAGTTCTCAAACTTTATCATAGAAGTTTAATTATCCTGTGGATAGTAGGAAACACAGAAACTTAGAACTGGTAAAAGTGCAGAGAATATGTGTTTGTGGAGTGCTCAGCCATGAATAGGAAATCTATATCACTCCCAATTCTGCTAGGGAATATTGCATAAGAGGGACCCAAGGAGTTGTAAGAGCAGAATTCAAGGAGGATTGAGGTTAAACAGTGTCTTCTAACATGACAAGACCATTGCATTCATGAACTCACTGTAACTTAAGTTCCCTGCACAAGAACAAGCCTGTCCACATTTTAGCAGAGTCAGGAAAGCCCATGAGTCCTTACCCATAGCTAAGTAGCTGCTGGCAGGTGATATTTCTAGCCAGCTATTCTAAGTTAAATTATCCCACTTTTTAATTTTTTAAAAAAATTATTTTTTTTTCATTTTTGCATACTAACCATAGTTCTCCCTCCTTGCCCCTCCTATTCCCCCACCTTCCCCCCACCCCCATTCACTCCTCAGAGAGGGTAAGGCCTCCATGAGGAGTCAACAAAGCTTGGTATATCAAGTGTAGGCAAGACCAAACCCCTCCCCCCTGCATCAAGGCTGAGCAAGGTATCACACCATAGGGAATGGGCTCCAAAAAGCCAGTTCACATACCAGGGATAAATCCTAGTCCCACTGCCAAGGGCCCCACAAACAGATCAAGCCACACAACTGTCCTAGGTTGGTCCCATGCAGGCTCCCCAGCTGTGAGTTCAGAGTCTGTGAGCTCCCACCAGCTTGGGCCTGCTGTCTCTATGGTTTCCCCATCATGATCTTGACCTCACTTGCTCCTGTGATCCCTCTTCCCTTTCTTCAAGTGGACTCCCTGAGCTTGGCCCAGTGCTTGGCTGTGGATTTCTGCATCTGCTTCCATCAATTACTGGATGAAGTTTATATGATGACCATTAGGGTAGTCACCAATCTGATTACAGGGGAAGGCCAGTTCAGATACCCTCTCCACTATTGCTAGGAGTCTTAGCCAGGGTCATTCTTGTGGATTCCCGGAAGTTTCCCTAGCACCGGGTTTCTACATAACTCCATAATGGCTCCCTCTGTCAAGATATCTCTTTCATTGCTCTCCCTCTCTGTCCCTCCCACAACTTGAACATCCTGTTCCCTCATGTTCTCATCCCCCATTCCCTCCCCTATCCCCTCCTCCCCAGTTTACCCAGGAGATCTTGTCTATTTCCCCTTCCTAGGGCAATCCTATATATTGAAGAAACTAACATATCATCTGCAAATAGCAAAAGTTTGAATTCTTCCTTTCCAAATTATATTCCCTTGATCTTCTTTTGTTGTCTTATTGCTCTAGCTAGAACTTCAAGTACTATATTGAATAGATATGGAGAGAGTGGACAACCTTGTCTTGTTCCTGATTTTAGTGGAATTGCTTTGAGTTTCTCTTCATTTAGTTTGATGTTGGCTGTTAGCTTGCTGTATATTACCTTTATTATGTTTAGGTATGTTCCTTATATCCTTGTTCTATCCAAGACCTTTATCGTGAAGGGGTGTTAGATTTTGTCAAAGGCTTTTTCAGCATCTAATGAGATGATCATGTGTTTTTTTCTTTCAGTTTGTTTATATGGTGGATTACATTGACAGATTTTCATATGTTGAATCATCCCTGTATCTCTGGGATGAAGCCTACTTGATCATGGTGGATGATTTTTTGATGTGTTCTTGCATCAGTATTCATGAGGGAGATTGGTCTGTAACTCTCTTTATTTGTTTCATCTTTGTGTGGTTTGGGTATCAGGGTAACTGTAGCCTCATGGAAAGAATTTGGCAATGTGTCTTCTGTTTCTATTATGTGGACCAATTTGAGGAGTATTGGTATTAGCTCTTCTTTGAAATTCTGGTAGAATTCTGCACTGAAACCATCTGGCCCTGGACTTTGTTTGGTTGGGGAGACTTTTAATAACTGCTTCTATTTTCATATGAATTTGAAGTCCATTTAAATTGTTTATCTGGTCTTGATTCAACTTTGGTGTGTGGTACCTATCAAGAAAATTGTCCATTTCTTTTAGATTTCCCAATTTTGTGGAATACAGATTTTCCAAGTATGACCTAATGATTCTTTGGATTTCCTCAGTGTCTGTTGTTATGTCCCCCTTTTCATTTCTGATTTTGTTAATTTAGATAGTCTCTCTTTGCCTTTTGGTTCGTTTGGATAAGGGTTTGTCTATCTTGTTGATTTTCTCAAGGAACCAACTCTTTGTTTCATTGATTCTTTGTATTGTTCTCTTTGTTTCTATTTTATTGATTTCAGCCCTGAATTTGATTATTTTCTGTCATCTAATCCTCCTGAGTGAGTTTGCTTCTTTTTATTCTAGAGCTTTCAGGTGTGCTTTTAAGTCACTAATGTGAGATTTCTCTAATTTCTTTATGTAGGCATTTAGTGCTATGCACTTACCTCTTAGTCCTGCTTTCATGGTGTCCCATAAGTTTGCATATGTTGTGCCTTCATTTCCATTGAATTCTAGGAACTCTTTAATTTCTTTATTTCTTCCTTGACCCAGTGATGATTCAGTTGATTGCTATTCAGTTTCCATGAGTTTGTAGGCTTTCTGTAATTTGTGTTGTTGTTAACTTTAAGCCATGGTGATCCAATAAGATACAGGGCCTTGTTACAATTTTTTTGTATCTCTTGAGATTTGCTTTGTGACCTAGTATGGTTAGCTTTAGAGAATGTTCCATGAGGTGCTGAGAAAAAGACACATTCTTTTGTGTTTGAGTGATACGTTCTATAGATATCTGTTATGTCCATTTGAGTCATTACATCTGTCATTTTCCTTATTTCTCTGTTACATTTCTTTCTGACAGACATGTCCATTGGTGAGAACGTGGTGTTGAAGTCTCCCACTATTAGTGTGTTGTGTTTGATGTGTGATTTAATCTTTAGTAATGTTTCCTTTACAAATGTGGGTGCCCTTGTATTTGGGGCCTAAATGTTCAGAACTGAGTGTAGCATGAATCTTAAAGAGTCTTAATAAAATCAAACCTGAGGCCAGTTATTGGGGTAAATGCTGGAAGGTCAGAGAAATAGAACAAGCCACAGCTATCTCACCTTGCTGGATCCTCAGCTGGTCTTGCTTCCTCAGACTGGAAGCCTCTATGTCCTCATATCCAAATGACTCTCAGCTGAACTGCTGCTAGAAGCCTGAATGCTTAACCAGGCCAAATGCCTCTCCACGCCAAATGCTTCTATGGGCAAATGCCTCTATGGGCAAATGCCTCTAGTTTTTGGTCCTCACGCCTTATATACCTTTCTGCTTTCTACCACCACTCCCTGGGATTAAAGGTGTGCTTTCTGGGATTAAAGGCGTTGGTCACCATGCTTGGGTATATCCTTGAACACATGGATTTCTGCCTCTGGAATGCTAGGATTAAAGGTGTGGTGCTACCACTCCCTAACCTCTGTTTAACATTGTGGCTGTTCTGTCTCTGACCCCAGATAAGTTTATTAAGGTACACAATATTTTGGCGAACACAATACCACCACAACTGAGACTTCATCTTGATGGATTTTTTCCTGTGATAAATATGAAATGTCCTTCTCCATCTTTTTTGATTAATTTAGTTTGAAGTCTATTTTGTTAGATATTAATATAGCTACACCAGCTTGGTTCTTAGGTCCATTTGATTGGAATATCTTTTCCCAAACCTTTCCTTTGAGGTAATGTCTGTCTTTGAGGTTTAAGTGTATTTATTATATGCTACAGAAGGACAGATCCTGTTTTTGTATCCACTTTGTTAGCCTGTGTTTTTTTTTATAGGCGAATTGAGTCCATTGATATTAAGGGATATTAATGACCAGTGATTGTTATTTTCTGTTTTTTTTTTTTTTTTGGTTTTGTTGTGTTTCCATTCTTTGGGGTTTGTTGGTGTGGGGTTATCTATTGCCTGTGTTTTTGTGGGTGCAGCTAACTTCCATGGGTTGGAGTGTTCCTTCTAGTACTTTTTGTAGGGTTGGATTTGCAGGTAGGTATTGTTTTAATATGATTTTGTCATGGAATATCTTGTTTTCTTTGTCTACGGTGATTGAAAGTTTTGCTGGGTATGGTAGTCTAGGCTGTAGCTGGAGAATTTCTCTCCAGCTCCCTCTAAGTCCCGCCAGTCCTGGAACCCACTTATAAAATAAACACACAGACTCTTACATTATTTAAACTGCTTGGCCATTAGCTCAGGCCTATCATTGTCTAGCTCTTACTCTTATATTTAGCCCATTTCTATTAATCTTTACTTTGCCATGTGGCTCGTGGCTTACCGGTACTTTATATCTTCCTTGTCCTGGCGGCGGCTCCAGGTCGTCTCCCTCTCTCCCTTCCTGTCCCTCAATTCTCCTCTCTGTTAGTCCTGCCTATTCTTCCTGTCTGGCTATGGGCCAATCAGTGGTTTTATTTATACAGAGCAATATCCACAGCACTGGGCTGGCATCTGTGGTCTCTAATTGTCTGCAAAATGTCTGTCCAGGACTTTCTGGCTTTTAGAGTCTCCATTGTGAAGTCCAGTGTTACTCTGATAGGTCTGTCTTTATATGTTACTTGACCTTTTTCTTTTGAAGCTCTTAATATTCTTTCTTTATTCTGTATGTTTAGTGTTTTGATTATTATATGGTGTTGGGACTTTCTTTGGTTCAGTCTATTTGGTATTCTGTAAGCTTCTTGTGCCTTCATAGACATGTCCTTCTTTAGGTTGGGATTGGTTTCTTCTATGATTTTGTTGAATATATTTTCTGTATCTTTGAGTTGGTATTCTTCCCCTTCTTCTATCCCTATTATTTTTAGGTTTGGTCTTTTCACGATGTCTCAGATTTCCTGGATGTTTTGTGTAAAGACTTCTTTGCACTTATTTTGACCAGTAAATCTTTTCTCTGTCATATTGTCAATGCCTGAGATTTTCCATTTCCAGAATTCCCTCAGTTTGTGTTTTCTTTATTGCCTCTATTTCAATTTTCAAGTCTTAAACTGTTTCTTTCACCTGTTTGATTGTTTTTCTTGGCTTTCTTAAGGGATTTATTGATTTCTTATTGGTCTTTTCCTTGATTTCCTTAGGGAATTTTTTCATTTCCTCTTTAGGGGCCTCTATCATCTTCATGGTTATTTTTAAGGTTATTTTATTCTGCTTCATCTGCGTTGGGATGTTCATGTTTTGCTGTTGTAGAACTACTAGGTTCTGGTGGTGCTATGCTATCCTGTATGTTGTTGAATGTATTCTTATACTGCTGTCTACCCATCTGGGTTTGTACTAATGATAGGTACAGTTGTTGATTCTTCCTCCAATTGATACAGGTAGTGCCTGTTCCTTCAGGGGCCCCTGATGCTCTAGGGGATGGTTGGTGGGATTGGGAGTGATGTGTTCCATGAGTTTGGAGGATTGAGTTGGACTTGAAGATTACAGGGTCCAATGAGTGGTGGGGATGTTGGAGAGGCCTGCCAGCAGGGGTCTTACCTGCTGACCAGCTGCTGGGCCTGTGATGGGTGAGGGAGGGGCATGGGATGTTCCCCAGAGCCTAGAATCTAGACACCTGGGCTGTCCAGCTAGGAGACTAGTCACTCCCCTCTTCTTCAAATTGGTACAGGTGAAGCCTGTGTCTCTGGTGCCCTCTGATGCCATGGGGGATGGTTGCCAGGGGTGGGGGAAAGATGATGGGTTCTGTGTGTTTGGGGAGTGGAGTGGAACTTGAGAATTACAGGGTCCAATGGGTGGCAAGGGTGGTGGAGCCTATCCAATTTATTTTTAACTACATTTTGTCTCTGGGCTTTTTACCTTTTTTATTCTATGCATCTTTCTTTCCTTCTTACTCTGTGGCTGGCTGTGTGGCTGTGTGGCTGGCCCTTGGCATCCTCCTCTCCTTTTCTTCTCACTCCTCCCTCTTCTCTTGTGCCTTGATTTTTCCTCCTATTTATTCTCTCTGCCTGGCAGCCACTCCTATCCCTCCCTCCTGCCTAGCTATTGGCCATTCAGCTCTTTATTAGACCAACCAGGTGTTTTAGACAGGAAAGTAACACAGCTTCACAGAGTTAAACAAATGCAACATAAAAGAATGCAGCACATCTTTGCATCATTAAACAAATATTCAACAGCGTAAACAAATGTAACACATCTTCAACTAATATTCCATAACAGATAATGCTTCAGTAAATGACCCCACATTCATGAGTATATGAGCAACATAATTGGACTCAGTGGGCCATTTCTTAAAAAAAAGTGGACATGAAGTTGAGAGAGGGATGGGGGATGGATCTGGAAGGAGTTAAGTGGAGAAATGTAGGACAAATATCAAAATTCATTATATTCATATATGAAATTCTTAAGGAATTAATAAATACAGTATTTTTAAAACAAATAGAGACTGTAAAGATGACACAGTGGCTAAGAGAGCATACTGTTCTTATAGAATACCCAAAGTTCAATCCTAGCACTCATTTTATGTGACTCACAGTCACCTATAACTCTAGCTCCCGAGGATCTCAGAATCTATTATAGCCAGTAGGGTGCTTATACTTACATGAACATATCCACATACAGAAACACACAAATACACATATTTTTTAATTTTTAAAAATACATAAGTACTGTAAACATTTGCTAGTCTTTTTAAGTTTTCATAGAATTTTCTGAGTTGACTTTAGGTTTGCTCTTTGTCATTAGGAACATTTCCAGAATCTTTAAGTGAATTAAACTTTTAAAAAATTCAGTTCACTTGAAAATAGGTAGTAGAGCATCTCATGCTCTTATATTAGAAGCTAACTGTTTACTGTTGAGTTGGAATTTGTTTGTTTGTTTGTTTGTTTGTTATGTAGAGGATATACCAGTAAATGCAGAGGATTTGTTTAGACGTAGAAGAAAGCCAGGTATGTTTAGGTACAGGAAAGAGCTCTTCCTCAGTCTCCAGAGTACTGGGATGATGCACATATGATGCCATTGCCATAAACAGAAACATTGCTTTTAGCTTGAATTGCAACTTCTTTCATGGGAAGGAACAAACACAAAGTTAGAATGGGAAAATAAAAACAAGATCTCCATTTCTGCAGAACCCACAATATAAGGAGAGTAGTGCAAATGTCCTACCTGGGCACAATAATCACAGGGCACTCTAAAAAGAACAAAACTGCTTACAAAGTACTATGCTTAGTAAGTATGAGTCTATTTTTCCTTTGAAAAAGAAACTCAAATGTAACATACTATCTTAAAGAAATGTGGTAGGAAAAAAAAAACATTCAGAGCTGTATATAGCCCAAGTTTAACAACAATTATCTAAGGAAGTAAAAGTTTCTTTTGTTTTTTTTTTCAAAAATTTATTCATAGAATGATTGATTACATATAATCTTTCTTTTTCTCAGTCCCTTCTCCTATCCTTTCTTTCTTCCTGGGAAAGCACTCTACCTCTAAGTTACATCATCAGCTCCCATTTTCCTTCCTTCTTTGATCTTTGTCTCTCTCTCATTCTTTGAGCTTTTCTTTTTTTCTTTTTTTGTTTGTTTTTTACTTTTTTTATTAAGAGATTTTCTATTCATTCTACTTGTCAAACACAGATTCCCCTGTCCTTCCTCCTCCCACCCCCAGCCCTCCCCCCGACCCACCCATCATTCCCACTTCCTCCAAAGCAAAGTCTCCCATTGAGATTTTCAAATGTGTTTTGATAATACTCAACTACCTCCCCCAACTCTTCCCAGATCTACCTTCATTTCCTTATCCACACAATTTTATGTCCTACTTTTTTAAATTTAATCTTCCAATAACAATTTGTGCTGCCAAAGTATTCTTGAATGTTTGGTCTTCCACTGGAGAGTGTTCGACTTACCAGGATCAACACTTAGAGAAAAATGTCTCTCTATCTCCCAGCAGCCAATAGTTCCACTCCTAGCAGTGGAATTATATGCCCAGACTCCTCTCTCCATTCTGGGATATGATCTGACTTAGGCTTGTACATGTTTTATATACACTATCATAACTACTATTGAGTTCATATGTGTACCTTCCTGATGTGTCCAGAAGAACTTTCCTTGTAGTAATGTACTACCTCTTGATAATATAACCTTTCTGCCCCCTCTTTGGCAATCACTCATGAGTCTTGAGAGGTGAACCTTGGCCAGTTATGAGTCACAGTGTTAAATCACCATATTCTGTAAATATAATCTTCTCATATGACAGTTGAGAGATGCATTGATCTATGGGTATAACTATAATCTCTTAGAAGTCAGTTGAATACTATGCTCATTTAGCAACATAATGGTAGCAGGTTCTCTCCTAGGACCTGTCTATCCCTGCTCATCCATGTTAACTATAAAATTTGCAGGTAAATGGATAGAAATGGGAAAAATCATTCTAAGTAGGGTAACCCAGACCCAGAAACACAAATGTTACATGCTTTCTTTCATCTGTGGTAGATGTCAGCTTTGAATCTTCAGCTATGTGTTTTTTATTTGGAATACTCACAGAGATCAGAAAATTACTAAGAGTCCACGGAAAGGGACTTTCAAGAGAGGGGAGATAGAACATACTAGTATGAAAGGTCAAAAGGGAATTGTGGAACAGAAAGGGTTAAACTTGGGTATGAGGGTAAGGTAGGGTAGAAGGGGGAGCATGGAGAGGGATAAATAATACTAAGGAGCTTTCCAAAAACACATGCAACAACAGTTTTTTAAAAGGCCAAGACTTTGAAAGCAAGGAACAGTATATGGAAGGGTTTGGAGGAAGGAAAGGGAATGGAGAAAAATTGATATTACCCTATAATCTCAAAAATAAAAGAAAAAATTAGAAAAAAATCATGGAAACCTGTAATAGTAGATAGTAGAAATATTATATATATATATATATATATATATATATATATATATATATATATTACAGTTAGCCTATAACAAAGACAACGATGACCCTACTAGGTATCAGTGGATAGCCAATAGATATCTCAGTGCCAGGAATGAATTACTTCTTTTGGACTTGTTGGCAGTGAGGCCCAATATACCCCTATATATTACAGGATATTACCATTGGTTATCCTTCAGGATTTGAATGTAAGATCATATTGCTGGAAACATCACATACTTGAGTTAAATGATATAGTGACCATGGTAAAATCAAGCTGGTACATACCTGGAAGCTTCATTCAAGATAGCTTTCACAGTGTTGTAAGATGCTATGTGGGCTATCAGAGGAGAAAAGTAGTCATCAAATTATACACAGCTATGTACTCTGAGAGCTGCAATAATGACTGACTTGGCATGGCATGCCCACTGCAATTAAAGTACAAATATCATGAGAATAACTAATCAAATTCTGATTGGATTTAAATCCCTTTCTGCAAGATGAAACCCGTACCTGGAACCATTATTGGGCCAAGAACCTAGTTGTTTCATTGTTATGCAGTAAGAAGGTAATACTTGTTATCCTTTATAAAAATAAACTGAAACTTTTCAGCATACTTATATAGGGACTCCAAAGGAGTCTGTTACAAATACAAAGGAACATGAGTACTAGTTAATTCACTTCTTCACATTACCATATGAAATCTTACTTAAGATTTGAATTTCATGTTCCCAGTAATTTTTCTTCCCCAGTAATTTTTCTTAGTCCATATTTAATCTAACTACCAAATATAAACCTAGTCTGAAAGAGACAAAAGCCTGGTATGTTTACCCATATTAATCCCTCAGACTGGGTAGATAATTATGTTATATTGCAAAGTTCAGTGTAAGTCCAATGTAAAACAATGTAAATCCTTACTATATTCCTGCCTTGTAGAATGTATTAGATTGGGACTGGAGTGGTTGCTCAGTGGTTAAGAGTGCTTGTTGATGCTCTTCTAGAGGATTTGAGTTCATTCTCAGTACCCATGTACGGTGGGGTTGTAGGACCTTTTCTGTCCCACCTGCCAGCTCCCAAATAACCACATGGAGACTTCTTATTATGAAAGCTTGGCCAAGAGCTAACTAGCTCTTACAACTTAAATTAACCTATTTCTATTAATTTACATATTGTCACGTGGCTCATGGCTTGTTACCTCATCTTCTACCTGTCACATTTCCACCGAGTCTGGCTGGTGACTCCGACTTCTTCTTCTCAGTGTTCTCTCTGCCCCCCAAAATCATGCCTAGCTATTGGCCATTCAGTTTTTTATTAAACCAATTAGAGTGACACACATTCACAGTGTACAAAAAGATTATTTCACAACACAGTGGCTCACAACTGCCTGTAACTCCAGCTCCCTGGAATCCTCTTCTGGTCTTCTCAGATACCTGGATGCATATGCCATCTGAACACACACCAACACACACCCCCATACACAATTTAAAAATAATAAACGGCCAAGCCCCAGGTGGAGCTCCAGGAGTCCAACCAGCAAGAGAGAGGAGGGATTATATGAGCAAGAGATATTGAGACCATGATTGGAAAAGGCATAGGGACAAATAGCCAAACTAGTGAAAACACATGAGCTGTGAACCAATAGCTAAGGAGCCCCCATGGAACTGGACCAGGCCAGGCCCTCTGCATAAGTGAGACAGTTGATTAGTTTGAACTGTTTAGGAGGCCCCCAGGCAGTAGGACCGGGACCTGTCCTTGGTGCATAGGCTGACTTTTTGGAGCCTGGGGCCTATGCTGAGACACTTTGCTCACCCTAGATAAAGGGAGGAGGGAACTGGACCTGCCTCAACTGAATCTACCAGGCTGGGCTGACTTCCCAGGGGAGACCTTGCCTTGGAGGAGGTGGGAATGGGGGTGGATTGGGGGGGAAGGCTGGGAGGTGGGAGGAGGGAGGACAGGGGAATCCATGGCTGATATGTAAAATTAAATTAGTTATAAAATAAAAATATTTAAAAAAAAATAAAAATAAAACTTTTTTCAAAAGAATGCATAAAATCTCTTCTGAAGGACTATAGAGACCTCAGTGATGATCTGATTTATAAAGTAAGTGTATGTCTACTACAAGATAGTGTTTTCTGTATACAACAAAGAATTGCACTCAAAACATCTTAAAAATATAGTTGCCTAAACCAAATCTGCACAATGATGACACCAGTTGACATACCAACATGGATGGGGGAATCTCCAAAGGCCCCACCTGTAGATGAAGAACCACTGGCGATCAATGGCTGCTGAGAGAGGGAGAATCAGTTTTCTACAGAGATGAGAGCCCTATTAGGTTATCCCATCACAAATGGTCATCTTTAGACACATATTCATATATGCAACATTAAATGACTCAGAAAATTGTTTTTACATATATATATATATAATTCACTACAAGACATGAAGTTGAGAAGGAGGGCGGTCATGGGAGGATTTAGAGGGGAAGGGTGGTAAATGGTGCAAATACAATACTCACGTATGAAAGTCTCAAAAATAAAAATTAAACAAACCTTAGAAAATAAATGAAGCAAACAGGTAGCTTGTTCATGTCAGCATCCAGCCAGAATGCACTTCTCCAGACACTTGGATGCAAACACTAATGAGGACCTCTAGCTTATGCCTCAAGGTGATGAAGTTACCAAGACTAAGTTGTTCTTTATTTCATTTAAAAAGGCAAGTCACTGGAGAGCTCAACTTTGGTGTATCTGAGTCAGGCACATGATCAGTCATTTGTTATGATTTGTTAAATGATTTAAAAGGAAACCAAGCTGCAAAAACCAGGAACTACTTTCCTACTGAGCATTCTAGCATAAGCCCCTATTTTCTCTCGGTATATATACAGAGACTAATAATTTTTCCACTGTTTCTGGTTCTCTTTACCAAATCTCTTTTGGAAACATGAAAACTGAACAACATAAGCTTTGAGTAAAATGAAGGAAGGCAGCTAACCAGGATAAGAACTTTTTCTTTGAGGGTTCTTAGCATGGTGATGTGATACAGTGCTGAGTGTGCCAGCTTTGGAGGCAGAGACTGAATCTCTCCACTACTCAGTATTAATAGTACAATCTCAATTTCTTCTCCTCTTTGTAAACGTCAGTCCTCCTTCATCTGGAAAGTGCTATAAAATGCGTTCCAATGAAACACTTCCCAGCTTCTTTCCCCTCTGTAGCTTCTCTTTAATATATATCTTCTTCCAAGAATCTTGCTGTAGAGATGCTGCCATTTTATTGGACTGTAGGTTAACTCGAACATCCTCAGGCCTTTTGAGTCCCAAATCAATGCTTTGTGGTTTGCAGTCTACAAACTGCAAATGCAAAACAGATTTTTGCTGCATACTTACATATCCTAGTGCTTTGCGTGCCTCCAGCAGTTCAGACAGAACACTCTTAATGGAGTGGACTAGAGGGTGGGGCTTACTGCCAGTCACTGAAAGCTTCCTCTACTGGAGAACAGATGGGATCTAAGGCTGCCAGATCCTTGGCCCTGGAAAAGGGGGTTTGCCAGAAGGCTGGTCTTACTGTGGGCATAAGCTACACTGAACCAGAGGCCCATGGGAGAGCAGAAAAAGCATTAGACAAGGAATTACATAGTTGTGCAATGGAGCCTTGCACAAGACACAACTCCTTTCTGGAACACAGGTTTTTCTTTTTAAAAAGGGACTAATAACTTTTGATCCATCTATTTTACAGGGCAGGATTAAAATAAATCACGAGCATGTGTGCCTTATAAGCTTCACTGCTCTGCTTACAAATGTGTTATTATTATTGCAGTGGGATTAAAACACATATTCACCTCTAAAAGTGAGCTTATAGAGCCGAAGACCATGACAATTGTTAAACTAGGGTCCAACTCTTTTGGATAACACAGTGAAGGCAACTTGGTAACTAATGATAAATGTCAGGCTCTGGAACCAAAAGCAATACAACAAACGAGCCAATTTAGGCAAGAGGGCAATAATTGCTCCAGGAGAATAGAGTGCTCATCCTAAGGAAGTAGAAATAAAAACATGTACCAGTCTTAGAGCTATGACTTATTCACCTGTGAGAGATGTCTGAGATAATAAAGGACCATGGTCTATCTTTAAGGAGTTTCTTTGATATGAAATTAACTTGATTGCTCTTGGGGAGCGAAAAATAGCTGAAATGTCATAAAGAGGGGCTGCTCTAAGGGTTGACTTGAGATTGAAAGTCATTTTGAAGAGAGATCTTTCTCTAGACAGAATGGCTTGGTTCAGTAAAGCCTTTTTGCAAAGTGAGCCTCTGAACTTTCAAACAGAAGGGAAAATAAACACCAGTGGTCTCTAAGAAAGGTGAGAGGGGGAAATATTAAAAGAAGAGCCATGTTATAGTAAAGGCTGAGGACTTCAGTTTATAGCGGCTTGAGAAAATAAAAATATGGTGACTGCAGACTAGAGACAACTGTTGGAGATGCTTAAGCCCCGAGAAACTACACAATACAAAAGTCGAGAACCTAAAATCCTTGCCTCTTCATAGTTCCAACATCACAGATCCTTGCTTTGACCTTTTTTCTTACATTTTCCAGGGACCTTGTCTACAGAATGTTATTGTGAAATGAAACTCTTGTGACTGACATAGTACCTTTGCCATCATCTTGAAACTCACCTTCCACCAAGCTTCTTTGTTGATTTTTCTCTGCTTCATTCAATATCTGCAGGAATCACCTTTGAATTTCATTTTTAATCATTTCTTCTCTTAAAGCAGGTTATAAGAGAGCTCTTGAAGGGGACAAAATATGTCCCCAGAGCATCCAGAGAATCTGTGGCAAAGTTGGGGAAGGAATCTGTGTAGCTGGCAGTTTTTCCTGTGTCCGACCTGGTCTGCAGCCACTCAGACCCAAGTAAACACTCAGAGGCTTATATTAATTAAAACTGCTCTGCCATTAGCTCAGGCCTGCCACTAACTAGCTCCTAAACTTGAACTCAGCCCATTTCTGTTAATCTATATGTTGCCACATGTTCTGTGGTTTTACCTGTGTGCCATTACATGCTGCTCCCTGGACAGCAGGCTGGTGTCTCCTGACTCAGCCTTCTTTTTCCCGGAATTCTCCTTGTCTGCTTATCCTGCCTATACTTCCTGCCTGGCTACTGGCCAATCAGTGTTTTATTAAACCAGTGTACAAAAGCATTATCCCACAGCAAATATGGCTCCCTGATTCATAACCCTGGGTCTCTTTATCCCAGTTTTTGCTCTAAAAGGCCATATGTTTGCAAGTAAGTTATCACAAACTTAACTAATGAAATGGTGACCATATGAGAAGTTAATTGTCAATAATTGTTCCATGCAGCATTTCTGACTTCTTTCCCCTTTAACTATTTCCCCAATATCTAGTAAGTTGTTAAATCTTACTTATTTTCTTCCCTATGAAGCTATGTCACACACTTCATCTCTATTTCCAGGATTCCATTAAATCAATCCTCCTTTTCTTTTTCCTTATCCCTTTTATCCCTTTTTCCTCCTCAAAGTTCCATACCTGGACTCTTAGATTATCCCTTTCTACCAAGCATCAGAGTGATATATATATATATGTATATGTGTGTGTGTGTGTGTGTGTGTGTGTATGTATGTGTATACATATAGGCACTTCATTTACTGACAAATTAATTACCTGTGATTATCTGGTGTTCCATGTTAGAATATGTGGCTCTATCAGAAGTCATTCAATGAGAATACTGTCATTGCATACCACTATTCATGACTCCATTCCCTTGGAATGTGGGTGGGAGGGATGTGAGGGGTAGTATATGGCCTGCATAGTTGTTGACTTGGACTAGTTCCTTCGAATGAATGGACTGAGATTACTCCTGCCTTTGATTTTAGTGTAGTTGTAATGTTAACGTTTGGATTAATCCCTGCTTTCATCTTCACTTATTTTCATGCAGACAGCCTTTTAGGTAGCATTTCTTGAATACATAATAGGCTGTAAAGATTCTGTGACCCTTGTCCTTGAGCTTGTATCTAGAAGGCAAATGTTGGGAGAGTAGGGAGAAGGTGCATGGTTCTGAATTCAGGCAAGCTACAACCAGTGTGTTTTTTCTGTTTTGCATATGCCCAGCCCAGTGTCAGGAAAGGACTGGTAGATAAAAAGAACACAAAGTTTCTGCCCCTATGCAAACTCTCAGTTTGCATGTCTAGACTCAAATGTCTGTTGGTCCATTATAATAACTTATTCTGGCAACACTGATTTTTTTTTTCTTGCTAGTCATCCTTAGGAGATGCAAACTTGCTAGGTGGTGGTGGCGCATGCCTTTAATCCCAGCACTCAGGAGGCAGAGGCAGGTAGATCTCTGTGAGTTCGAGGCCAGCTTGGTCTACAAAGTGAGTTCCAGGAAAGTCGCAAAGCTGCACAGAGAAACCCTGTCTCAAAAAACCATTAAAAAAAGAGAGATGCAAACTCCTGAGAAAAAAAGGATCTTAGTTTTCTTTTCTGCATTTATGCCTGACAAATGCTCCTTTTAGTTTTTAACTAGGCACTCCACATTTCTCAGCAAAACCTTTCTAAGTGTGAAGGAAATGGGTAATGGACTACTTGTCATGACAGTGATGCCCACAAGTAATTCTGACCACAGTTGTACTAATGAAGCATTATATTTATTATGATTGACAGAAAACACAGAACAATAGTTTTATTGGGAACTTTTGTGTTTTTTTTCCCACAAAACAAAACATCCCAAAGTAGATTCCTTGACTGCCTAGGATACCTACATTTCAATTCGCCACTCTACAGTTACTACCATATGTGGCTTTGCCAATTGTGATTGTCCATTGGTACCCATTTGAAGGTAAATGAAATCCAAAATTGTCCTTGTGATTGGAGATGACATCTCTTTCTAACAAAGATGTGATCTGGTTTAGCAATAGTTAATCATGCATTTTGAAGATAGTAAGCTGCCTCACTACTTTTAATCCTATGTCCAGTTACTAGATAAGAAGGGAAAGGTAATAGAGCAAAATATGTATACAAGGTGAGTCTCTGACTCAAAGATCTTTTCTAGAAGTACTATCTGGATATTTAAACTTCTACTTTATTGATCCAAACTGTATGTCATGCCCTCTTTTAATTGCATAGAAAACAGGGGAATGTATTTTATTTATATACTGGGAAATTGTTACACAAAAATCAGACTTCTTTTAGTAGGGAAGGAGAAAATGATGATAAATACTTTTCACAGTAGTCATGAGTCAGTCACTCACAATCATGATTATTATAGGAGTTAAACATTTAAAAATGTTTCAGAATAGTTTATTATATGCTAAGCATACAAGACAGTGTTAATTAGTTGGTATGATAACTGTGTTGTTACAGGGCCATTCCACAGTGTTATTAAGCCAGGTGGTTCAGGATGGTTAGGAACATCTTAATAACAGTGAATTCCATAAACATGAGATTGCTGCTACATTTCTTTGGCTGTGAGGTGAGTTCTTTGATCAGAAACAATGCTGTGTGGAATAGTATGGCATTGGATAAGGCATTCTGTAAGTCCTTAAATAGCAGCTTTGGCAGAAGCATGTGACCGGAAAAGTACGATGATTAGCAACAATTGTCAACTGAATACATAGAAAATGGGTGACTAGACATATCTATGAGGAACTGTTTGACTAAGATTAGCCTCTGAGAATGTCTATGAGGAATTGTCTTGATTGAGCTAACTGATGTGGGAAGACATGTCTTAATTATGAGTGGTACCATTCCTTGAGCAAGGGATTCTGGAGTGTACAAAACAGAAAAAGCAAGCAACAAGCTGAGCATTAGCATGCACAAAATAATTCATTCTAGTTTTTGTTCCTGACTACAGATGGGATGTGATCATTTCTTCTAAGCTTCTGCTTCTGTGCTTTCCCTACTGTGATAGACTGTAGCCTGGAATTGCGAACCAAATAAATCCTTTCTCTCTTGTTTCTTTTGTAAGGATATTTTTACCACAGCGGTAATAAGAGTCTTTCTTTGTTTTGTATGTTTAGTGTTTTATTATGTGGCAAGGGGATTTTCTTTTTGATCCAATCTATTTGTTGTTCTGTAAGCTTCTTGTACCTTCTTCAGGTTGGGAAATTTTTCTTCTGTGATTTTGTTAAATATGTTCTCTGGGTTTTTGAGCTGGTTTCTTCTTCTTCTATTCCTATGATTTTAAGGTTTGGTCTTTTCATAATGTCCCAGATGTCCTGGATGTTTTGTGTTAGGAGATTTTTAGATTTAGCATTTTGTTTGACCAATGAATTTATTTCCTCTATCGTATCTTCAATGCCTGAGACTCTCTTTTTTATCTCTTGTATTCTGTTGTTGATGCTTGCATCTGCAGTTCCTGTTTGCTTACCCAGATTTTCCATTTCTAGAATTCCCTCCATTTGTGTTCTCTTTATTGCTTCTATTTCAATTTTCAGGTCTTTAATCATTTCCTTCACCTGTTTGTTTGTTTGTTGTTGGTTTTCTTGGCATTCTTTAATGAATTTATTAATTTCCTCCATTTTTTGTTTGGCTTTTCCTCAATTTCTTTTTTTTAAACATAATTTTTTATTGATGCTTTGGGAATTTCACATCATGCACCCCACCCTAATCCCACTCATTTACCTGTCCCTCCATATCTGCCTTCACCATTGTAGTGTCCCTCCCCAAAAGGAAAAGTAAAAATAAATAATGAAAATAAAATATGCAAATGGGATTAATTAAACAAACAAAAAACAAAAACAAACAAAAAGCAAACAACAACAACAACAACAAAAACCACTTCCCTCCTTTTGTCTTTCCTGCCTCTCCATAACCTCTTCATTTGTCTTAGTGGTATTGGTTGCTACGGTGTATCATGCAGTGTATTCTTTTGTCCAAACAGCTTTACTTGCAAATGTTCATTCTGTAATATGTTATTGCTCAGGTTCAAGGCATCTGGCTTCTGGTATACCATCATTATTGGACCCTCACCGAAACTCCTCTCAGATATCCTGCTGGTGCCACAAGTCAGTTTTCTATTCCCTCTTTAAGGGCCTCTATCATCTTCATAACGTTGTTTTGAAGGTTGTTTTCTTGTGCTTCAGCTGTACCAGAATATTCGGGTCTTGCTGTAGTAGGATAACTAGGCTCTGGTGGTGCCATATTACCCTGGTTGTTGTTTATTGTATTCTTACATTGGAGTCTAGGCATCTGGGTTTGGGATGATTATAGGTCTAGATGCTGATTTCTGAGATTGTCTTTGTTGGATGTGTGTTTTATTCTTTGGCTTCTGTTTCCTCTTTGGTCTTCTGGTCTTTGTGGCTTGGATTTCTGGAGGCATGACCTTTGATCTAGTAGGGAGTCTCTGTCCTTCTGGGGACCAGCTTGACCTTTGGTGCAGCAGAGGGTCTCTGTTCTTCTGACTGGTGTGGCCTGCACCTGTTTTGACTGCTGTGGCATTCACCTTAGCAATGGAAATCCTCCAGTTTGGGGACATGGGCCCTCCATGTGGCAGGCCATAAGGTTGAAGAGGAGCGGTGGAAGGGGTCTTTGGCATCAGAGGCTGAGCAGTAGGGCAGTTCATCTGGTAGGAGAGCTGCTCTCCTATTCTTCTGACTGGTGTGGCCTGCACATGAACAGAGGAAGTCCTGCTTTCTTACTCACTCTTTAGTCATTGTCTTACATTCTTTCTTCCTCTTTTTATGTCTTTCTTTGTAATTTGTTATTTTTATGTTAATAGGTTTGATTCTTCTTTCTTAATCTTTTATGCATGTATTATTCTCTTGTTTTGTTCTGGCTTTCCCTCTATGCTTTCCAGACAGCTTAAGTAGAATATTTTAGAAAGCTCTTTTAAGGCAGGTAACAACTTAAATTTGGCCACCTAGGGGAGATTCGGTTTTCTTGGGGGTTTTCTCTATAGTTTTTAAGTAGTTCTGTATCTTTTATTTGTACTAAAAATATACTACTTACATACATTACAATGTGTGCATTATTCCAGGTTTAAAATATTTGAAATTAGACATATATTTACTTTGACCACTGAAGTTTATGCTTTTGTATGTTTTTTTACAAAGATTTAATCTTAGTGTGTGTGTGTGTGTGTGTGTGTGTGTGTGTGTGTGTGTGTGTATGTGTGTGTGTGTTTGTGCTAGATATATGCATGTGAGTGCAGTTGCCATTGGAAATCAGAGGTGATCAATCCCTTTGCAGTAGGAGTTGCAGGGAGCTGTTAGCTGATGTTGGTGCTGGGAATCTAATGCAGATTCTCTGCAAGAACAGCATATGCACTTAGACACTAAATCATCTCTCTATTCCAGTTTTATATGTTTCAATATTACAAATTAGTGTTTATTATTTTTAGCTTAAAGAACTACCTTTGGGCAAACTCAACAAAGCCCCAGCCTTGTGTGAGGCTAGATCTGCTACCTCAGTCTAGAGCTCATTCTTATCCTCCCACCACAACTAGAGTGGCATCCTTATGGAAGTCACCTAGCCAAACCAGGATCCTTTTATCTCCTTTCCCCATAAGTCAGTACCTACGGTCCCCAGGGCTGAACTTCGTGTAGTACATAGCCAAGCCAGGTAAGCTAAACCAAAAAGGAATATGAAATACTAAACCAAACACATACTTACTGTAGGAATGCGAAAAAAATGTTTCAAAAGGCAAAATCTAGCTTGCATAGCCACTTCTAGGCATCAAGACCAAGAGAAAACAAAGGCTGATCTAGAACAGCAGGCAAAATTAAATCTAAAGTAGGAGCAAGAGCCAGAATCAGAACACCTTTTAGATCCAGAGCTAGAACAAGAACTGGAGATGGTCTCAGTCAGACCCAGAATAGTCCTCAGAAATTGAGAAGAACAGAAGGTAACCTTGTATCACACAGGAGCTCACAGCTGTAAGGAAGCCTTATAGGATCTAGACAGGTACATAAGAGGGAACACAAAGAACACAATAATCATTTAGAAATATAATTCCAGAGCTTGAAACCTTGAACACAAGAAGAAAATGACACCTCAACCATAGAACAACCTATTTTCTTTAGGACATTGTAAGCATTACCACAGAAATAAAGACAACTATAAAAATAAACCAAATGATTGAATTCTTGATGAGCAACCCTCCCCAAGACAAAATGCATGTAAGAAGAAAAACTAAGACACCTTTTCTTTTTCCAAAATTAGCAATCCAAGAATAATGGCCTCCAATGAAAAAGATCTAGGTGAAATATTGGTTAAAATATTATGGCAACTCCACGTAGTTAAAAGGGAGGTTTATTTTGTGGGGTAAGTCACAAGTGAAGGGATAGGTTACAGGGTCTGGGAAAGGTGTAGCACAGTCCGGCAGTGTTCTCTGGAGAACTCTGCTTGGTCTACTTCTAGTGTCCAGGGTCCAGGAACCAAGAGAGCTCCCCCATCTGGATCTCAGGTCTACAGGGGTCCTCTCTCAGCTCCGCCTTGTAGGCGTGACAGTTACGGAAGCCTCAAAGCAGGTGGTATTTCCAGGTCAAAGCTGGAATGGCTACCCACTACAGTGAAATTCCAGACAAGTAATTCAAAAGAATTATTATAAATATATTCTAAGAAATGAATGGAGATCACATAAATATCTGAATAAAATAAATAAGTTGCTATAGGATATGAAAATCAAATCAGGAATACTAAATAAAAACTAGTTTGAATGCTAGAGTTCAAAAATTAAATAAATCACATAAAATTCATCATGGAAATTTTCACCAATAGAATGGAACACAAAAAGGGCAGAATATTAGGAGTTGATGACTAGGCAGAAGAATTGAAACATTTAGTTAAGAACATTAATAAATTAAAAACAATGTAAATGGAACATGTAAGATGTTTGGAATATTTTAAAAAGACCAAATATGTAAATTATGGAAAAATTAGAACAATTCCATACTAAAGGTATAGAAAATAATTTCAATGCAATCATAGCAGAAAATTTCTCAAATATAGAGAAAGAGATGCACACCCATGTATGGGAATCTTATTTACACACAATAGGCAGAAGCCAGTCAAGTATCTAATCATATCATATCATCTTATCATATCATATCATATCATATCATATCATATCATATCATATCACATTATATCATATCATATATCATACCAGTTAAAGCACTAAATATACAAAACAATAAATGTAAAAACATCAAGGTATATATGAAGACAGGAACATGAGAATAACAGAAAACTGTTCAACAGAAACTTTGAAATCAAGAAGGAATTCAAATTATGTATTATAAGTTCTAAAAGACCACAGTGTGGACCCAGTATAAGATATTCAGCAAAACAATCTGTCAGGATTGAGGGAGGAAAATTCTCCAAAATGTAATCAGGCTAAAGGATTTATGGCTATTAAGCCAACTGTGCAGGTGAAACTGGGGGGAATTTTATAAACTGAAGAGGATAAACACAAACAAACACCTACAGGAAAAAAAACCCTAATATTCCAAGACACTTGCTAAGTAAATGAAGAATAAAACAATAAACATTGTAAAATTAACAAATTATAAGAAGAACACTACACCTTTCAATAATAATTCTGAGTATTAATTGCCTCAAATCTCTTATAAAATATACAAACTATTGTATTGGAATAGAAATCAGAATCACTTTTTTTTGCCATTGAGAAATTCACCTAACATCTAAAGATAGACCTTACCTTAAAGTAAGAATATTGGCAAATGTATTCCCAGGAAAGGGAACCATGAAACAAGAGGTTGTTGATATTATAATATCTATCCAAATAGATCACAAACTAAAAGTAGTTGAGGAGATAAAAAAGGCCACTTCACACTTATAAAAGGAATACTCCATCAAGAGATCGTTACAATTCTAAACATATATGCACCAAACTCAGATTCTCCCAATTTCATAAAACAAATACTAGTATACATGAAATATTACACATTGACCCCAACACAGGAATAGTGGGTGTCTTCTAAATCACTCTCCCCAATAAAATAGACTAAAACAGAGAAACCTTTGGAGTTAAATGACATCATAGATTAGGTGGACTTAGCAGACATCTTCAGAACATTTCACCTCAAACACTAGAGAATGTGTATCTGTCTTAGAAGTCCAGGGGCTTATAAATAGATCATACACTAAGATATAAAGCAAGTCTCAACACATGCACTAAAACTAAATTAACTTTTTTTATTTGATCTAACCAAAATGAAACAAAGATAGAAAGAAATAGCAAGAAAAACTATAGAAAATGTACAAATTCAGAAAGATTAAGCAACACATCATCAAATGTGAGTTGGTCATGAAAATAAGAAAGGAAAAAAATTTCTTAGAATTGAATTAAAATGGCATTACATACCAAAACATGTTGAATACAATGAAGACAGTGCAGAAAATGAAGTTTATAGCAACAAGTGCCTATATTACAGAATGAGTAATGTCAACTAAACAACTTAATGATTCACAATAAAGTCTTAGAAAAACAAAACAACCCAACTCCAAAATTAGCAGATGAAAAAATTAAAATCATGGTAGAAATCATTAAAATAAAAGTGAAAAGCAATAAACAGAGTTGGTGAAGTTAAGAGTTGTTTCTTTGAAAAGATTTACAAGCCCTTAGACTAATTAATTAAAGAAAAGAGAGAAGACCCAAAATGAAGATTAGAGGTGAAAATGGAGATATTACAACAAATCCCAATGAAATCCCCAAAATTATAAGGATATACTATAAAACATATTTTACTAAACTGGAAAATCTAAAAGGCACGAGTGAATTTCCAGTTACACATGACCTATCAATATTAAAGATGAGATCAATGATTTGAATAGATCTTTAACAAGCAATGCAAGTGAAGCTGTAATAAAATAATCTTGAGACTAAAATAGGCCCAGTGTTTGATGGAGTCACTGAATAATTCTACTAGACATTTAAAGAACTTGAGACAGTGCTTGTCAAGTTATTCTGTAAAACAGGACCTTGGATAAGTACACAAGAGAGAACACAGAGAAACCAGCAATCAATTGGAAATCTACTCTCAGAACTTGAAACTCTGAACACCAGAAGAAAATGACATGTCAACAATAGTACAAAGTATTCTCTCCAAAACATCACAAACATTCCCATGGAAAGAATGACTTTAAAAAATCTAATAATTGAATTCCTCATGTGCAAATCCCAAAGCAAAAACATAGGTAAGAGGACTTACTATATTCCAGTAGCACTTGCTATTAGGGACCACATAGCCACCAAATATGGTGTAGACTGCAGCAGCTATCAGTGGTCCCCCTCCTTCCCTCCATTCAGGTCATCCAAGTCTTGAAGCTACTTTGCATAGATACCTACCACCTCTTGGCTCATCTCTCTTTCTCTCTGTAGCTAGTCAATTCCCAGCCTGACCCCCATGAGGAACCCTCCAGCTATCACAGGTGACCTCAAAACCTAGAATTCTACCAGCTGACTGACTGGGACCCTCCAGCTGCACCATGTAGCCTTGAGACCCAGGACCAGTCTATACTAGCAGGAGAAACTTGTTCCAGCATCCTTGACCAAACTGCTTAAGGTACTGTTGTATAGCAGAGAAACAAAAGACAAGGATAGAAGCTTAACCCTCCAGGACCACACAAGCAGAAGAAATAGAGAACTCAACCATGGTATGAATCATCCCCCTCCTGAACATTGTAAGTACCTCTGATGAAAAACAAAGGTGACCTGAACTAAAAAGACAAGCTCAAATAACTCTAGCTGTGAAAATTCCAATGCAGAAATAAAAGGAACATGAAAAATCATACTAACATGTCACCTTCAAAATGTGAATCTCATGACTACTTCACACAACAGTTTAAAAGAATGACTATAATCATAGTCAAACAACTCAAAAAGACAAAGACAAAGATATGAATGAAATGAAGTCAATCTAAGACATGAAAATATAGAGTTTGAATTTTTTAAATAAAACTCAAATTGAAATGATTCTGTGAAAGAAAAATTCAGTAAACCAATTAAGAACTGCAGTGAAAGGTCTCATCATCAAAATGGATGGAGTTAAAAAAACACAGAGTCATGAGTAGAAGATAAAATAGAAGAATTGGATCATTCAGTTGAACAGAATTTGGGAGAGTTTTAGGACACCATAAACAGACCTAACTTTGAAACTAATGAGCTTAGAAGGAGAAGAAAACCAATGCAAAGGCATAGAAAATATCTTCAGGAAAATAATAGAAGTCAGTTTCCCAAACAGAGAAAGAGATGCCCATCCAGGTACAAGAGGCCTACAGAACACCAAGTAGACAAGGCCAGAGAAGACATTTTCCACTGCATATTATAGTTGAAACATACTGAAAATCAGAACAAAGAAAGGGTATTCAAAGCTTCAAGGGGAAAAGGTCAAGCCACTTAGAAGTGGAGTCGGATTAGAATGATGCCAATTTATGTGACAGAATTATCTCAAACCAGAAGGTCCTAGAAAGACCACAACTTTAAAACTAGACTATTATGCTCAGCAAAACTGTCCATTAGAAGGGAAGGACAAATAAATTTTACTATGATAAAAACAGATTTAAAAAATTTACGACTACAAAGCCAGCTCTATGGAGGACATTAGAAGGAATTCTTGAAACTGAAACTGAAGAGAGGGATAAACACACCAAAGAAGTCACAGGGGAAAATAAACAATGCTAGAAGAAATAATCAAAAGAGAGCTAAAGGAGCATCACAAAATTGAAAAGATGAAAGTAATGAATATACATCTTTTAATGATAACTCTGAATACTAATTGTCTCAATTTAATGAAAGGACACAGGCTAGCAGATTGTGTTAGCAAACAAGATCCATTTGTTTCCTGCCTCCAAGAAACATCTCAGCATAAAGATCTGACACCTCATTAGTGCAAAAGGATGAGAAATTTTATCCCCCAAAATGGAAAAAAAAGTAAGAAACAATATTCTAATATCTGACAAAATAGTCTTCAAAATAGTCTTCAAAGTAAGAAACAATATTCTAATATCTGACAAAATAGTCTTCAAACCAAAATTAGTGAGAAGAGATAGGCAGAAACATTTCATACTCATTAAAGGAAAAATTCACCAACAGGATATAACAATCTTAAACAAATACCAAACATAAGTATATCAAATTTCATAAAACCAAAGTTTCTAAAATCACAGGTTGACACCAACACAGTGATAGTAAGTGACTTTAATACCCTACTCTTGCCAAAAGATAGTTGTGGTGGTTAAATGGTGGTTCCCCATATTCTCATGCATCTGAGTACTTGGTTTTCAGTTGGTAGCACTGTTTGGGAAGGCTTAGGAGGTGGGGCTGTGCTGGAGCAAGAATGTCACTGAGGATGGGCTTTGAGGTTTCAAAAGCCATGAGCAATTCCCAGTTTGACCTCTTTCTTTCTGCTTCCTGCTTGGGATTTAAGATGTGAGCTCTCAGCATGCTGTTTGAATTGCCACACTTCCCTGCTGCCATGTGATGGTAATGGACTATTAGTCCTCTGGGACTTGAAGCCTGTAACAAACCCTTTCTTCTGTAAGTTGCCTTGGTCATGATGTTTTATCACAGCAATAGAAAAGTAAATAAAACAGTTCATGCAGAAAGTAAGCAGAGAAACCCTGCAAGTAATGTTATAAACAAAAGGTGCCTACCAGATATCTATAGAACATTTCACCCAAACGTATTTTTCTCGGAATGCACATTATTCTTATCAACCCACAAGACTTTCTCCGAAGTCAACCACGTATTAGGACACAAGTCATTTAAAAATATTCCTTTATATTTTGAGTTCATAATACAATTAAATCATTTTCTCATTCAAATTCAGAGCTTCTTTTTTTCATTAATTGTTGTTCCATACATATGTATACATGTATATACATATATATTCCTAAATATATAAATACAACCTGCTTAGTCTGTGTAGTATTGCTTGTATGTATGTTTTCAATGCTGACCATTTGGTTGGGATAAGCAATTGGTATGCCCTTCTCTGGAGAAGGTTATTTTTCCCTCTTTCAACATTCCTTAGTTACTCACAGTTCTTTATGTAGGGCTGAGAGCTTGTTGAGCTTTCCCAATTCACTTTAGCATTTCTATTGTCCTTGTTCAGCTTATGTTTAGGCAGTCAAGTTGGTGAAACTTTGTGGGTATAGATTCCAATGTTACTAGTGGATAGAATCTCACAGCAAACTTTCTGATCCCCTGGCTTTTCTTTTTATTCTTTCCCTTCTTATTCAATGCTCCCTGAGTCTTAGGTGTGAGAGTTGCTTTATAAATGTATCCATTGAGACTGGTTGCCACAACTATGCATTTTGATTAGTTGTGGTTTTCTGTAATGGTATCCATCTATTGGAAACAGAAATTTCCTTGATGATGGCTGAGAACTTCACTTATCAGTGGGTATAAGTACAGATATTGAGAATACATATAGGGATTATGCTGTTTTAGTAAAGTGTTGGGTATAGTTTCTCCTCCACTATCTGTGACTTCACTAATCCCAGGTAGTTGGCTAGGTTTCCAATACCAGACATGATTTCTCTCTTGTTAAGTGGGTCTTAAGTCCAATTAGAGAGCTCTTGGTTACCACGAAGGTGTGTGTACTACTACTGCACCCTTAAGGTTGTCATGCCATGCTGGTCATTGTTGTGGTTTATGGGTGTCATAGCTGAGTAGGACTGTTGATTGCCTCCATCCTTTAGAAGCTTACAAGATACCTCCTGGTACCATGAAAGCTAGTCTTCAGGGAGGAGGCTTCCAGGTCAGTTCCAGCTCAAGTGCCTCTGGGCCCTGCATCTGAAGTGTATGGTGTCTTCAGCAATAGGAACTTACCTTCCGCATCTGGGGGTCTAGGGTAACCAGGGTAACCAGGGTAACCAGGGGCAATATCAACAACCTGTAATGTTTTGGAGTCTCTTGGACAATCCTGACCAAAATCCCAAAAGAGGACTTCTCATGCCTATTCAATAAATAGCATTGGGAAACTAGATCTCTCCCCTCATAATAATTAAATTAGATATATATCTTTCACCTTGCACAAAAGTCAACTCCAATGAATCAAAGACCTTAATTTAAAACTTGAAACACTGAAACTTTATATATATATATATATATATATATATATATATATATATATAAAATAATTAACTTAATTTCACATATCAGCCAGGGATTCCCCCCGTCCTCGAAACACTGAAACTTTAAGAAGAAAACGCAGAGGATAACCTTCAAGATATTGGGTTAGGCAATGACTTTTTAAATAGAACACCAACCACACAGAAACTAACCCCAAGTATCAACAAACAGTACTACATGAAAATAAAAAGTCGGTATAGCAAAGGAAACAATCAGCAGAACTAATAGAATGGGAGAAAATCTTTACCAGCTACACTTCATACAAAGGGAGAATAGATAGAATTTACAAAGAACTGCAGAAATTAAATACTAAGGGAATAAGACTGCCAATCAATAAATGGGCAAATGAACTGAATAGACAGTTTTCAAAATATGAAACACAAATGGCCAATAATTATTTTTAATAGTGGTCAATATACCTAAGCATCATGGAAGTGCAAATTAAAACTATCATGAAATATTACCTCACTTCAGTCAGCGGTCATCAACAAATCTGACAACAAATGTTGGTGACGGTGTGGAAAGAAATGAACCCTTATTAACTATTGGTGGGGATTTAAATTTATATAGACTTTGTGGACATGAATTTGAAGATTTCTCAAAAAATATAAAATATAAATTAGAACTACCATATAACCCAGCTATCTCATTCCTGAGCATATACCCAGAAAACTCCATCCTCTATCAGAGAGATATTTAAATCTACATGTTTATTGCTGCTTTATTCACTATGGCAAAGAACTGGAACCATCCTAGTTGTCCATCAAAAGTGAGTGGATAATGAACATTTAATATATATATATATATATATATATATATATATATATATAATGTGAAAGTTCAAACTTTAAAATTTAAATTATAGACATTACCTTAGTTTGCTTTTATCATGGAAACTATTTCTTTTCTCTTTCAACTGCAATTATAATGGGTCTGTCTTTAGATGTGACTTGTATTTCTCTCTTTCATCTTCCAATACCATTTCTTTACTTTGAATAATTAATGTTTTAACTATATTATAGTATGGGGCACTTATTTTCTGTTCCTGTCAAATTGGTTCTGTGTGCTTCTTATATCTGAATGGGCATCTATTTCCCCAGAGTTTAGAAATTTTCTTCTATGGTTTTATTAAAGATATGTTCAATCTAGACTTCTCATTCTATGCTACAAATTTATAGATTTGTTTTTTTGTCCCTGGTGCTCTGGAGTTCCTGTATATTCTATTTATGAATTTAAAATTGACATTTTGATGAATGATCCAAATCCTCCATGTGGTCTTTTAGCCCCAATATTCTTCTTTCTACATGATCCATTCTATTGGTGAGGCTTTTAACTGTGATTTTAAAAATTAGATGGGATGGTGGCACACACCTTTAATCCCAGCACTTGGATGGCAGAGGCAGGTGGATCTCTGTGAGTTCGAGCCCAGCCTGGTCTACAGAGTGAGATCCAGGACAGGCACCAAAACTACACAGGAAAACCTTGTCTTGAAAATCCAAAAAAAAAAAAAATTAGACTTAACTAATTTTTAATATCAAGCTTTGTTTCTATTTGAATTTTTCTTCAGTATTTCTATCTCTTTATTGAGTTAAATTTTTATATGCTGAATTGTCTTCGTTATTTCATTCAGTCATTTGTTTGTGTTTTCTTGGACTTCAAGCAGACGTTTACTTCTGTCCTCTTTAATTTTGCTGAGATGTTTACTTGCATTCTCATTGAATTCCATGAACTCTTTGAACGTGTTTATACATGCTGTTTTGAATCCTCTGTCTTGAATTTCATCTTAGTTGTTCTCACTGGACCCAATTTTGTGGGACTGGTGAACTTTGGGAGAGACACTTTATCTTGGCTTTTCATATTGCTTGTAACTTTGGTAATAAGGCTTTGGCATTTGGAGTTAGGTTATTGGTTGTGTCTTTTGGTATGAGTTGTTAGCCCACTAGACCATAGTTCTGAGATGGAGTGATGGGCTGGATCATTTGTATGAATCCTGAAGGAAGATGATCTTTTACCAGGGTATTGTGGGTATCTAGTCCTAAGGCAAGGTGGTGGGCAAGGTAACTTGGGGTAGTCCCAAATAGATGAATTTAGGGGAACAAGTCTCTTTTTTTTAATCTTTTTTTGACTTTATTTATTTTTTAAATTACACTCATGATATTCATTAATTACACTCATGATATTAATCATATTTGTGGTATTCATAGATTACATTCACAGTATTCATTCAATTATATATAATATATATATATATATTAATTTTAAATGCTGAATGTCATTTATTTAAGGGGGGAGGAGGTCTTAAATACAGGCTTCTAGCACAATGGGAGGACCCCGGAGGGCAGATGTTTGCTACTGATGTTTTACAATCTTGTTTCTAATCTGTTAATGCCCATTATTCAGGGTACTAGGCAAGGAACTTCCCTTAAACATTCAGGAGGGTGGAACCTGGCAGGGAATTAGCATAGGGAGAATATCAAGGTCAAGGTCCGCAAGCTAGGCAACAGTTTCCCAAAACGGGGGCCAGGGTCCTACAAGTCCCCCTTTTATTAAAAAATGAGCTTCTGACTTGGGTTGCGTGGGACGTCAGCAGGTCACCTTACCCGTCATGGAGACGCCTGCCCAGGCCACACAGGTGCTCTGTCTTAGGTTGGTGAATGCCCCCCAGGCAATCCCCTTCTCTGAATACTCATTATCATACAGGCTCAATCGTGTGTGAGCTGCAGAGTTAACTGCTGCCAAAGATCTCAAAGTGGCACTGGGCTTGCAATCTGTGTGTTCGATACAGAGAAGACCAACAGAGGTCCTATCTCGCCCATAGCCAGTAGGCTAAAGGCAACTGAGCCATTCCCTTCCTTAACGAGCCATACTGTACGTTGGTGTCCTTGTAAGATAGTATCCCAAAAGCATCTGGAACTTGAGTTTATAAATTTATAATTTTCAAAGCCAATCGAGATGTATATAACTACTGAATTAAATTTATCATGCCCAATAGAATGAAAGATTAACTAACTGTGGTAGCTACTTTTGTTGCCAGGGTCTCCATTGTGCTAGCTGTAGTAAGCAATTATGAAATGGTAATCCCAGAAAGAGTAGCAGTGGTGGGCGCCATTGCTATAACAGCAACAGCGGCAGCAGCAATGTCAAATTCTCTTCTGGGTTGTGTGGATGTCCACTGGCATGGATACAACTCCAGTAACATGTACTGCCAAGGCCCATTTTTCTTGATCCCAGCACGACTTTAGCTGGCAGCTCTTCTGGAAAATCCAATCTTATGGTTACAGTTCCTAGACTTACATTAATGCTTGCCAAAGCTGGCGATGTTGGGCTCTCAATCTCCATTGACATCAGAAGGATAGATTTTTTTCATGAAGACCCATTAGGTCTCTGTCATGTTGGGCTTCAGCAGCAGCCATAGGGCGCGTTCAGTGCTCAGGAATCCAAAGAAGAACCTCTCTCTTATTGGCTTGTGTAGGCAGCCAGAGAAAGACTTAAGGCAGTGAGTTGGGGTGGAGGGTTGGGCTGTTTGGGGGGATCCTGAAGGAGTGGAGCTGAGGGCAATAGTTCTCTTGCCTGGACTAGCTGTGTGTGCTAGATATCTAGCGATCACGCTGGCAGTGGAGTAGATAAATTCTGTGCCTTAGTTTACTCGCTAGTTTGAATAGATCTTAAAGGAAACTTTAGTTCTTTCTATATAAAACACACGATTTTCAAGTGAAGATAATTTAAGTCTTTCTTTATAATTTTAATGCCACTCTCTCATTGCTTAATTGCTCTTCTTAAGACTTCCACTACTATGTTAAAAAGAAATGATAGAATGGAAGGACAATTGCATTTGTCTTTATCATAGAGAAAGAACATTCAGTCTTTGATCAATGAATCTGTTGTTAACTACTTCTTTTTCATGGGTAAGCTTTGTCATTTTGAAGTATTGTCCTGTTCCTTGTGTGGTTAGTGTTTTTATCATTAAAGGATCCTGAATTTTATTAAATATTTTAAGCACTCATTGAAATAATAGTGTAGCTTCCTTCTTTCATTGTTTTACTGGGATGTGTTATATTAGATTCTTTAGAAATATATGATTATCAATAAAAAATAATGGATTTTACTGTGATATTTCTATGAAAGTGTTTGTCAAGTTTTATGTTTACCCTTTCTTCTTCTACACTCCCACTTCCCTCTCATCTCCCTGTTCTTTAACGTTGACTCAATTGTTCTTCTTTCAGGTCATCTTTTTTGGTTGCTGTTATATATGACAGGGAATGTTCAATAATTATATTTTGTCTTCTTTATTTCACATTGCAGGTTTAAAAAGTATTTTTGTTTATCTTTGAGCTTTTCATATAATCATATCCACCTCTACTCCCCATGTTCAACTCCATCTAGACCACCTCAGCACATTTCCCAACACCTTTATATGTTTTTCATTTTCCTTCAAGTGAAATTATTTCAGTCTTCTTTAGGAGAGAATACTACTTCAGTGTGTATATATACTATATTTTCTTTATTCACTTCTTTTCTAAAAGGGGGTTAATTGAAAAATATTTATTTTGTATCTTTATGTGTATGGAAATTTTGCCTGAATGTAAGTCTGTGTTCCACGTGTGTGCATAGCATCTCTGTTGGCCAGATCCCCAGGAACTAGAATTACAGATGGTTGTGAGCTGCCATGTGAGTGCTGGGAATCAGACCCAGGTCCTCTGGAAGGGCAGTCATTGCTCTTAACCACTGGGGCATCTTTCCTGCCCTATCCATTTATATCTTGGTGGGAACTTATACTTGTCCTTTACATTTCCTATTGTCAGTGTTTCTACAACAAATATGGGTATGCAAACATCTCTACTACATGCTGATTTTGATTCTTTTAGGTATATACTCAAGTGTGTATACATAACAAGATCATGTGGTAATTTTACTTTTAGTTTTTTTGAGGACCCTTCAAACTGTTTTTGAATATTAATTAATACATGTACTAATACTGTGTAAGTATTCCTTTTGTTCCACATCCTTGAGATTTTTTGATTTTTTTGAATATGTTATTTGTTATTTTCATGTTCTATTTTTTAGTTCTTTATGTATTCTGGATATTAATCTCATGTTTTATGACTAGCTGGCAAATGTTTGCTCTGATTCTGTAGGCTACCACTTCTCTCTAGCAATTGTTCCCTTTGCTGTGTAGAAGGATTTTAGTTTGATGTAATCACATTAGTTAATCCCTTTTATTATTTTTTAGCTATTGGCATCCTATTCAGGAAGTTACTATGCCTGTATCTTTAATATTTTTACAATATTTTCCTCTAGTTGTTTCAGATTTTTACCTTTTGCACTAAGGCCTTTGATCCATGTTCAGTTGATTTTTGTACTGGGTTATAGATAGATAGGGGTATCATTTGAGTCTTTTACATGTGGATGTCCAATTTTCCCAGGACCATTTGTTGGAAAGGCTGATTTTCCTCCAAAGTATTTTGGCACCTTTGTCAAGAATTAGATGTATGGACTTAGTTTTTTATTGTCTTTCTATACCATTGAGCTCTGTGTCTGTTTTTAATGACAATGTGGTGCTGTTTTTGTTACTATGCCTCTGTAGTATATTTTTAAAGCAGGCATTGTGATGCCTCCACACATGTTCTTCATGTTCAAAAAATTGCTTTAGATATTTTAAGTCTTCTGTGTTTCTATATCAATTCTAGGATTTTTTTCTAATGCTGTGAAGAATGATATTGATCTTTTGAAAATGACTGTATTGAATAAATCTGATCCATTTTGATTGTGTTAGCATCATGCTTGGTTAAAATCCAATATTTCTTTGAATTTATTTTTCTGTATTACCTTCTTTGTTTTTTCCATTTGAGCTTCAGCTGACGCAAATTTTAGATATGTTATAGTCTCATATGTACCAGATTGAATTCCATTTTTAGTGTATCTTTCTCTGTTGCCTAATTTTTATTGTTTTCTTTGCAGTTTACTTACTTCTCTCTTCTTTCCCTGTGAAGTTATTGTGCACACTGTCTAAACTTCTGTGAATGCATCTGTGTAATTTCTTTGTGATTGTGTCCAGAAAACACTATTTCCTTATAATAATCCATCACCTCTGGCTCTTACATCCTTCCAACCCCCTCATTTGCCCTTCAGAGAAGGGGTGTGATAGAGATGTTTCATTTAGAAATGACTAATTTGCAGCCATTATTATGTGCATGTATATATTTTAGGAAATTTCTACAGAGGTAGGTTTCCATATGATTTTGTGACATATTTTTAGTTTTAGTTATCCCTCACTATATTCTGTCATCTACCCTTTCCTCCCATTATTCTCCCTATTAAACCCTTCCTGTGCCATTCTTCTTCTTTTATTCTTTTGTTTGTTTGCTTGTTTTCCAAGACATGGTTTCTCTGTGTATCTCTGGCTCTCCTGGAACTCACTCTGTAGACAGGCTGTCCTCCTACTCAGAGATCTGCCTGCCTCTGCCTGATGAGTGCTGGGCTTAAAGGTTATGGGCCACTACTGTCCAGATTCTCCTTTAATTCTTTATATTACTTTTTTCTATCTTCTGTCCCTTGAAACCTCTCCCCCAATGGATTCTTACTAATTTTATGACCTATATGGGTATTCCAAATGGAACACATACACATACAAATTCAAAGCTAATATTCTCAAATGAGAAAAAAAGGCATTTGTCTTTCTGGATCTGGGTTATCTCATTCAGATTATTTTCAACTCTATCATTTTATCTGAAAAATTCATAATTTTGTTTTTCTTAACACCTGAATATTTCATTGTGTAAATATATCACATTTTCATCATTCATTCATGAGTTGATAGACATTTAGGCTATTTCTGTTTCCTGGCTATTGTGAACAGAGCAGCAATAAACATAAATGAGCAGGTATCTAGTAGGATGTAGTCTTTTTAATATATACACAGAAGTGGTATAGTAGAATTATGTGGCAGATATTTTTGTAGCTTTGCAAGGAACCTCCATGCTGATTTCCACTGACACTCCTATCAGAAGGTAATAAGTGTTCCTCTTTCTCCACATCCACTCCAGCATTTGTCATCATTTGTTTTCCAGAATTTAGTCATTTTAATTAATTTGTATTTTCCTGATAATTAGGGATGTTGAATATTTAAAAAAATATTTCTCAGGCATTTGTATTTATTTGAGAACTCCCTGTTTAGTTCCATGCCACAATTTTTAATTGGGTATTTTTTCTTTATATTTAGCTTTTTGAGTTATTTGTTTATGCTACATACTAAACTATCAGTTGTTGAGGCTGGAGAGATAGATTAGTGTTTAAGAGCACTTGCTGCTCTTTCGGAGGACTCTGGTTTGATTCCAAGCACCCACATTAGTGCTCACAACTTTAGTTCCAGGGTATCTGATATCCTCTTCTGACCTCTATGGCAACTAGACATGAATATGGTTCATATACATACATTCAGACAAAACACTCATGCACATAAATAAAATAAATAAACCTTATACAATTAAAAGATGATATTTATTTTGAAATTTATTATTCTAGCAGAGATAGTGAGGTTGCAACCTTATCACTGTCAGACAGAGGTTGAAGTCTAGATTGTGTTTGTAGCCTATGTTGATAGAAGTCATGGGACTCTTAATTACTTTTGGGATAGGGTTGGAGTTTTTGTAATTTATTTATTAATTTTTTAATTCATTTTACATATCAACCACAGATCCCCTTCTCTTCCCTCCTCCTGCTCCCCTAGCTTTCCCCCTCAAACCCCACTTCCTTCCTACACTAAGGTTGTACAACGTGTCCCACCATAGATAGGGGGCTACAGAAAGCCAGCTCATGCACCAGAGATGGATCTTGATCCTACTACCAGGGGGTCCCTTAAGCAGATCAAGCTACACACTTGTCTCACTTATGCAGAGGGCCTAGTCCAGTCCCATGGAGGCTCCATAGCTGTTGGTCTAAAGTTCATGAGTTCCCACAAGTTTGGTTTGGTTGTCTCTGCAGGTTTCCCCATCATGATCTTGATGCCCCTTGCTCATAGAATCCCTCTTTTCTCTTCAGTTGGACTCCTGAAGTTCAGCCTGGTGCTTGGCTGTGGATCTCTTCATCTACTTCCATCAGTTACTGGATGAAGGCTCTATGATGACAGAGTATTCACTGATCTGATTACTGGGGTAAGCCAGTTCAGCACCCTCTCCACTATTGCTAGTAATCTAAGCTGGGGTTATCCTTGTGGATTCCTGGGAACTTCCCTAGCCCCTGGTTTCTCTCTATCCCCATAATGTCTCCCTCTATCATGGTATTTCTTTCATTGCTCTCCCACTCTGTCCCTGTTCCAGCTGGACCATCCCATTCCCTTATGTTCTCATCCCCCATTACCTACCCTGTATTGCCACCCCTCCAGTTTACTCAGGAGATCTCATCTATTCCCCTTTCCAGGGCGATCCATGTGTCCCTCTTTGGGTCCTCCTTGTTTCCTAGCTTCTCTGGAGCTGTGGAATGTAGTCTGGTTATCCTTTGCTTTACATCTGGTATCCACTTATAAGTGAGTACATACTATGTTTGTCCTTCTGAGTCTGGATTACCCCACTCAGGATGATATTTTCTAGTTCCTAGTTGGAGTTTTGACTTCATTTAACTTATTTGTGAAATTGAGCTTGAGGAAACTAGTTTGTTGCTATAGGTATAAGTCCTAAATTTCTACTTGTCCAACTCTGACACCATTGCTACTAGAAAAGCATGGGACACCTTATTGTTCACAAGTGGCAGAGGAAGTCTAGGATCCTAGTTTCCACTACTAGTTGTATGATAGCAGACACTATACTAGCCAGGTATGTGAAAGATTTGGCATTACTTAGTCTTTATACAGTAATCTACTTTGGAGTACCTCATTACAGTCTCATAATATTGGTAAAAATTAGGCTTCCCAATCAGTTCATATTTAACTCTCATATTTGTTCTGATCAGAAAATAAATGAATCATTTAATATTTTATTGGATTATCATAAAGTTAGCCAGGTGGTGATTTCAATTACAGTTGTTGTATGAGATGTAGTTTCATTGCTTGAATAAATTACTATATCCTCTGCTATCTGATATGCAGCTATTTATCTGGTCAGTGATTTTTATTCATTTCTCCTGGTAATTACTGTCTGTCAAATGAAAATTGCTGTCAGTTGTCTATCCAACAATATACCAGTTTTCCCTCCTACAGAGAATTTACTGATTCTCCAGTTCTCTAAGCCAGGATACAGAAGTTTCAACCATTTTGTTGCCACTATGCATGACACTAGTCCATTACATTGAAGACATTATAATTATGAACCTAATGAATAAGATGTAGCAGCTCTTCCAGACTTAATGATAAGAGATTTGAATATCAGATAGTGAGAAATAAATTTCAAAATTAGAACATGTCTAATTCATCAGATACCCCTTAGAATAAGCTATTACATCTTGCTTCTCCTATAACTAAAATAGTGGCACAATTCCTAATAGACTTCTTTGGATTTTAGAAGCAATATTCCTCAAATGGGTATCAGAACAAGGGAAGTCTACAAAAGGCAGGATAGTTACTACATATCCTTTCTGCCATACTTGAAGGACTGTGAGGAAGGAAAATTTCCTCACTGGGAAGACATTTTAGCAATGCCATGTTCATTCATTTTGTATTAAAAGAGAAATTGCCAGGCATATGATGGCATACTGTTTATGGGATGTAGTCAATTGTTTGTCTGGATGATCATAGATATGGAAAATTAATAACAAGGAAGCCTAGAAAAGAGTAACTTTTCTAGTTAGTGGACTAACCTCTTTGAGTGGTTAAGAGCCATGATATTTGTGTCTTGTATTTATAATTCCAAAGAGTAAACATAGCTGAGCAGAATTTGAATATTTAAGTGGCTAGGATGACTTATTTTGTGTATATTAGGAAGCTTCTTTCTCCAGTCATGCTATTACTATCATAAATCAAGTACATGTGGTAGCAGGAATGGTAGGTACATAGACATGGACATAGCAATATGGCCTTCTATTTACTAAAACTGATTTGGCTACAGTCAGTGCTAAAACCTGAACTTGTCAAACAGATACCAACACTGAGTTCCCAGTATTTTTATTCTGTCTCATTTTTTCACATGATATAATATGAATTAATTTTATACCATAGTATTTAAATTACAGACTATGATCAAGAATGAACACCACTTAAGGACTTCTTTTTTCTGCAGAAAGGCATAGTTCATTTTTGGTTGTATACAAGACGAAACATGTATGTATTGTTGTACCATGTTAAGTGAAAAATGACCTAGTTATTGTCATTTTTGGAATACTAAATATAAATTAGGTAGATATGCATGGGTTCCAGGTTCACATGAGACTGACTGTGATAGTGTTTTTATAAGTCAATGTTGCTAGTCAACGGAACTTAGTTGTTTGGTCAAACATGTACCTAGATATGGACATGAAGGCATTTGAAAGATGTGATTAGCATTTAAATAAGTGCATTATTTATAAAGCAGATTATTTCCCATAGTATGGATGGGCCCCATCTAATCAATTGGAGGCCTTAAAAGATAAGACAACTTCTCTTTTGAGAAGGGGAGATTCTGCCCGAAGACTTCCTTCAGATTCCACGTGCAATATTAATTCTTCCTAGAATTTCCCATTTCTAGACAACCAGCCTGTTTTCAAATTTCAGATTTGACATCCCCAATGGGCACATAAGCCATTTCCTTAATAATAAAAATAAAATTCTTGAAGAGCCCAAAGAGGGTGGCCTGACTGACTTGGCTTCCCTCCCCTCTGGGCTCTGGTCCAGCGCTTTGAGTCAGTGAACTCCGACACCTGTTCCATCTGTGGGGTGCTAGACCTCAATGAGGGTCCAGTGCTGCATTACCAGATCTGGGAGCACCTCATTGCCATCAAAGATGAAAACCTGAAGCATGGCTGTGTTCAAAGATGGCAGCAGCTGCCAACACCTGCCATGGGATAAAGGAGCAGCTCCGAGCAGCCTGAGAGACCCAGGGAGACCCTGCATAACCTGGAGTATCACCGGAACAACTAAAAAAATGGCAGTCCCTATGGGAAGATGCTTTTAAAAAGTGGACTTATGAAATCAGAAAGAAAGATGGCAGAACAGAGCCACATACGCAGAGTAGGGGCAGACAATGGTGAAATTACAGAGAGCAACATGAGAGCACAGCTGCAGCAGACAAAGGACATGACATGACTGAACAGAGCGGGTCCTAGGCCTGCAGGCCTGGTCACAGCATGGTGCTGCTGCTACTGCTCACCATGCTGGGAGAAGGAGAACAAATAGCTGCAGCCCTGCCCACAGGCTGCAAGTGCAATGGTCCTTCCTGGTGTCTCTCTGAGGAGCTGGCATCAAGAGTGGGGAGGAGTGTTGTGGTCTGGAGCTTTCTTGGATCCTTCCCCAAGATGCCCTGCCTAAGCCACAGGATCACCCTGACTCTGGTGTCAGGAGCAGGATATCTGAGGCGAATCTCAGCAATGTTCCAGTATTTATGGTGTTTCAGAGGACAGACTTGTACCAGACCAATGACTCTGTAAAGCTGTTTGGGACAAAAAAATATATGGGGTGATACACTGCAGTTTCCAGTGCCACTGTCAGGAATGAATTTGTGGTGGAGAGGTGGAGAGATGAGAGACATGGAGGAGTAGAGTGTTGGGAGAGAGGCAGAACCACTTGGATGTCTGAAGCCGAGCTACCACAGGAGGCCATGTTGATGTGCATGACTTGAGACCATGTCTGGGTCCAAGTTCCTGCTGTAGCCAGGGACCATGTGGATATCTGTGGCCTGTGTTATCACCAAAGGTCATTTGGATGTCCATGGTTTGTGCTGCTGCCTGAAGCCATGTTGATGTTTCTGGGTCGTGATGCTGACAGGGACCTCGTTGCTGTCTGTGACCTGTGCTGCCATTGAAGACCATGCTGAGGTCCATGGCACATGCTGGCACAGGAGGCCAGGTAGATGTCTGTGGTCTGTGCTGTTGCCAGATTCCATGTGGAGGTCCATGATCTGTGCTCCTGCTGACTGTAAAGGACAGTGAAGCTTCTTCTACAGTGGAATTGATGACTGCAGACTCACAGTTGAGAAAGGGGACATAGAAAGCTTTTGTGACAACTCAGCAACCCCCCACCAAATGTAACAAACTAGACTGGAAACCATTGAAGGGTGGCAGTGGCACATGCCTTTTATCCCAGCACATGGGAGGCAGAGCCAAGCGGATCTCTGTGAGTTCAAGGCTAGCTTAGTCTACAGAGTGAGATCCAGGACAGGCACCAAAACTACACAGAGAAACCCTGTCTCAAAAATCCAGAGAGAGAGAGAGAGAGAGAGAGAGAGAGAGAGAGAGAGAGAGAGAAACTCTTTAAAGGTGCAGTAAGGATGCTGAAGTGTAGCTCTCCACAATAGATGGCTACTGGTAGGGGTGGAGTGGTGAAGGACTCACTTTTCTTTGAGGGACGGGTCTCCAGGAGTTTGACCATGCTCCAGTGACTATGGGGACAACATAAGTTGGACTTGGTTTTTTTAATCTATTTTAGGGGGAGGCCATAAAGATGGGAGTGGACCTGGGAGGACTGGAAGGTGGGGATGATTGGGATGCATTATGTGAAATTCCCAAATAATCAAGAAAATAATATGAAAAATGTTAAAATTCTATCTTCTCTATCAATCTAATCTGTCTATATCTATCCAACCATCTACACTAGTATCACAACCTTTTTTCTAAACAACCCTTACTAATACTTAATAAATTTGCCAATGTAAACTGATTTTATTGAATTCTCTGATTGCAGTAGAATTATTTATCATTTAAAATTTGATGCATTGATAGAATAGTCTGCCTGTGACTTTCTTCCTAGATACAGCAAGGTTTTGTCGCATCATATTTTCTATTTGTTCCCATTAGTTTTGCTGGATTAAAGGATTCATCTTCAACACGGTGTCTTAAATCAATGAATATAAGGAAAACCTGGGGGAATCATCACTCTGTTGCTTCTCAGATTTCAATGTCCCTTGACTGACCACTTTCTTCTCTCTCCATTTAATCTTTTTGTTTGTTTATATGAAAGTTTCAGGATTGTGCTAGAAAGGGCACTTAGTCATAGAATGCTGCTGGCCTATCACTCACAAAGATCAAAACGAACTAACCAAGCAAACAACAGCAACAACAAAGCAGCCAGGGCTTTTAGTTTCCATTAATATAAGAAATAGGAAAAATTGCTGCATCTTCCTAGAAGCAGAAATCAATGGAGAACTTAAAATATTTTCTTTACTTGTCACAATATGTTTCATGTACATCCCCTGGGGTAGGCTCAAAGAGTGACACTTTAAGCATTTGAGAAAACAAAGAAGAAAACTAGGTTTACAATTCAGGAAGAATGTGTATAGTCCTACCTTGATTACTGTGTGGCTTTAGACTCAAGATTCCTTTTCCTGAATCTCTGTTACTTCATTTCAAAGACTGAGGTAGTAACAGTTTCCATAATTCTCAGTGCAAGGAATCAAAATTTGAAAAAGAATGGGAAAATGCTGTATCACTATTAGCAGATACATGTCAGCTAAGCAGGCCATTTCTGAGATTTGCTTAGAAACTCATGGATATATGGGAGGAAACAGACCAGGCTTTTGTTAACTTGCAAGTGTGTAAGTAGAAGCTAGTTTTGGTTGTGCATATCTGTAATCCTGGCAGGAAGATCATTGTGGGCTATACAGAAAATTTTTGTTTTAAAACAAAACAAATGGAGTAGAAAAGACAGAACAGTTTTCATTGCAGAATGGTTGTATTCTAAAGAAATTTGCAGAAGATGAAGAAATGGAGAGTTTCTATGTATAAACATTATATCAGTCTTGGTAAGGAAAAATTCACTCGTTTCTTCTTGTGTGGAAGTTTATTTTAAAGATTTGTGCCAGAAACATTGAACAATAAGATCATATGATATTCAGTTTTTTAAAAAGGGAATATAGAATCAATTAAAGAAATTTCAGGGACTCTTGCAGGTTACAGCTGCTTACTCTTAAGTCTTCTATGAATAGAAATCAATTTCAAATAGTCTGTCACAGGTGCCCTCATCTTTTTTTTTCCCTAGCAACTTTTCAGATTCTGGTAATACTGATAACCACCTCCTCTCTATTTCCTAGTTTAACTGCCTAAGACTTGGAGTTTCCTCCATACCAGATAACATCATAGCCCACCGCCATTCTACACTAAGCTAACATTTCATTAATTGGAACCCCTGTTTAATAGCTGTGATGATGCAAAAGATCACAGTCACTTGTTCCTTTAGTAGGGTATGAAGGAATAAGCTGGCATTAGGGTTGGCAAAATTTACAATGAGTATATAAATTGCCAGTTGGTATTTCTTAGTATAAAGTCAAAGCACATTTGGAGAAAAGGAAACTTCAAAGACTTGGCAGTTTAGGTTAGTCAGAGAACAAGGAGTAAATAATGTCCTAGAAAACAAGCACAGCTCTGGATTCTTATTGGGCTCCTTGATGAGTAAGTGCTTGGGGCTTAACCCATGGGCCCTGGGATTTGTGCCTTCTCAGTCCTTATCATTCTGGCTCAATAAGTGACTTCTTTATGGCCATTCCTGATATTTTACTGTGTCTTTTATTATCCAAGTGTCATCTGCTATTTTCCTTGTTAACGATCAAGCCGAGCAATGAGCGTTGTATCTCAAGCAGTTTAGAGCTAGCATTAATTTCATGCCTCATTATTAATGGATTGATTTTGTCTCAAAGATGTTTTTCTCAAGCTCCCCAGAGAAAGCTTTGTCAAGTCCACTCTCTTTCTGCTTGTCGTCAGCTTACCTTCTTCTTTCATCTGCATGATGAGCTATTTTGAATTGTTGGTATTGTTATTCTTCCTTTTTCACACATCTGTCTGCACATGACTGACCCCATGGCTGAAAATTTTTTAGACAAAATATTACCTGGCTAGTCAACCATTTCCACACCCAGTTGAAGAGCCTGCCAGTCAGAATGCCAGACTGAGAACTCATCCATTGGAAAGACAGGGGGAAAACTATCAGCTAGGATGACTTTCAGCCAGTATGTCAGTTAGTCAAACCATCAGAAAATTTGTACATCAGTGAAACAGTTCATTTAGTGGCCTATTAATCATTTATAGGCTAGAAACTGGTAACTATGGAACTAGTCTGCCAGACTGCTAATCAGATAGACAGACAGAAAGCTTGTCCAATAGACCAATAAGAAATCAGTCATCTAGTCATTCAACTGGGAAATCCAAAGTCATCCTGTCACTTAAGTCAGTTTGCCATTCACTCTGTCAATTTGTAAGGCAACCAATCAGAAATTTAGTTAGTATACCAGTTGGTCGACCAATCAGTAACCCTCATTAGCCAAAGCTGTTAATCATGCAGCTAGTTAGCACAACACAGAGAAAGCTACTGAAGAACCTACTTTCCCCCCTAATATTCTTACAAGTGAGATGAGACAGACAAGTCCTTTCATAGCTCAAGTCACATCTCACCTAATGATTATTATCTTCTAAGAGAGCAGGGCATTGCCAGAACATTTTGATACGGTGCAAATTACAAAAAAAAAAATGAATAGCTGCATGAATGATGAACTATACAAAAGAACAACCTCAAGAACTGGTTGAAAAAAGACACCCTTGACACAACTCCATACTAGAACCCAAGGAAGGCTTGGTTATCAGAATGTAGGCTAAATTTCAGCCCTTTATTCCTTATCTGCGTGTCTTTGTGTAATATACATTGGACAAGTATCTTAGCTAGGGTTTCTATTGCTGTGATGAAACACCATGTCCAAAAAGCAAGTTGGGAAGGAAAGGGTTTATTGGGCTTACACTTCCACATTGTAGTAATCACTGAAGAAAGCCGGGACAGGAACTCAAACAGGGTAGGAACCTGGAGGCAGAAGCTAAAACAGAGGCCATAGAGTGGTACTGTTTACTGGCTTGCTCCCCATGGCTTGTTCAGCTTGCTTGTTATAGAAAACAGGACCACCAGCCCAGGAATGGCACCACTCACAATGGGCTAACCCCTCCTCCATTAATCACTAATTAAGAAAGTACTCTACAGCTAGATCTTAGGGAGGCATTTTCTCAATTGAGTTTTCCTCCTGTCCAATAACTCTAGCTTGTGTCAAGTTGACATAAGACTAGCCAGCACAACAAACGTTTGTGAAAGGCCTGTAGGAAAGACTTCGTTACACAGCCTCAAGTAGTTCCTAGTATTCTGGATTGTGTCTATCAACAAAATAGTACCAAATTAAGAACTATATTTGTCAGAATTCCCTCTCCTCAATTAATTTAGTATAGAGTTTGCCAACAAGAAGCGCTTGCATGAAATTTGGAAAGGACATCATTATGTGGAGCCAGTTGCAGCCAAACATGTAGGCCAATGTGAGATTACAGCATCTGTCTCATAGCTCTTAAGATCACTTGCTTTACCTAGAGACATATTCTAGAACTTCCTTGATAGTTTAGAGAATTTTCAAAGCTTCCCCATGAGCTCTTGGAAACTACTCATATTTTGTACTTAGAACAAAATCATTGCCTGAAGCTTACTGTGTTCCTTCATTCTATACAGTAGTTGGATAATCCCATAATGCCTATATAAAAACTGATCGCATTTCCAACCCATACATTACCTTTTCTTTTTTTCTTTCTAATCGATACTTTTTGGCACTGCCAATCACATTCCCTCTTTAACATAATGCCATTATACCTTTATTTACCACTGACTGACTGTTATCTTTTAACTCAAATGACAGAATTGAAATTTAAAGAAAATAGCAAATATGGGATTTTGCTTTTTTAAAAAACAATATCAGAACAGAGGCTCCCAAATAGTGTGTTCTCAATAAACACTTTTGAGTAAGAAAAATGGCCTCTTACATTTTACAGCACATAGGCTTTATTATTTTCTTTAATTTTTAATTTGTTTTGGTTGAGGGGTATGTGCATGCATCTCTGTGTGTGATGATCAGAAGAGAACTTGTAGGAAATGGCTCTCTCATTTTACCATGTGTGTTCCTAGGATCAAACTCAGGTCATCAGGATTGGCAGCAAGTACCTTTACCTGCTGAGCCATTGTTCTGGCCCAGGCTTTATTATTTTCAAAGCACTTTCCTTCAATTACTGATTTTTATCCCTACAATGGTTCTCTGAGCTAGTCAAGGATTATTATCTTCCTTTTATAGGTGGGAAAGTACATCTTTGCAATGTGTACTCTAAACAATTTCTTCATGTTACCAACAAGTGAGTGTCAGAGTTATAAATTGAACACAGACCTTGTGACTCCTATTCTAGTCATTATTTGCCAACCGAAAAGAAATTCCAATCATGATAATGGGAAGAGTGAGGCCAAACTTTGTCAGCAGGTTGGAGAGCAGAGTAAGGCACCAGAGTCTGATCAAGTTATTTGGGTTCTGTGTCTCAAATTTGGCTTAAAAGTAACAGGTGAAATGTCTATTCCAGTGTAAAATAATATGGTATTGGTAACCTACATCTTTCCTTTGGGTTCTGTACACCCAACAACCAGGTGTAACCCTGGCTGCTTGCCTCTTGAGAGGGACTCCATGCTTGCCCTTTACTTTGTATTTTCTCAACCTACTTTGTCATAGGTGCCCTGACTTCATTGTTTTAGGGCAAACCTAATGTCTCAGGTTGGTTGTATTGATATGCAAAGGGATAATGGACGAGAAAATTATCTCCCCCATTGTCATACATTGGTATTTAAAACCAAAGATAACACCTTAGCTCAAGATAAAATGAATTACATAAACTACGCCAGATTAGTATAAAATGATTTAGTGTATGAAGTTTTGTGGTGTTTTATTATTTGTGTTTGGAATTTTTTTGAAAACAGATTGTTAATGCAATATACTCAGATTATGATTTCTCCTCTCCCAACTCCCCCCACATGCTCCCAACTTCCCCATCCACCCAAATCCACTCTCTCTCTCCTCTCTCTCTCTTTCTGTCTCTCTCTCTCTCTCATTAGGATACAAACATGCATCAAAAATAATTAATAATAAAATTAAATTAAATAAAAACAAACAAACCAGAATTGGTCAAAACAAACAAATAGAAGAGAAAGAGCCAAAGAAAAAGCTCAAGAAACACATAGACAGAGAGACACACATGTTCACACCCACAGAAATCCCTTAAAAATACAAAAGCAGAATGCTGTGGAAAAATGCTTTTGTACACTGGTTTAATAAAACGCTGATTGGCCAGTAGCCAGGCAGGAAGTATAGGCAGGATAAGCAGACAAGGAGAATTCTGGGAAGAGGAAGGCTGAGTCAGGAGACACCAGCCCGCCATCCAGGGAGCAGCATGTAATAGCACACAGGTAAAGCCATGGAACATGTGGCGACATATAGATTAACAGAAATGGTCTGAGTTTAAGTGTAAGAGCTAGTCAGTAGTTAGCCTGATCTAATGGCCAAGCAGTTTAATTAATATAAGCCTCTGTGTGTTTACTTGGATCTGAGCGGCCGTGGACTGGGCGAGACACAGGAAAACTTCCAGCTACAGCAGAACTCATAATAAATTCTCAAAAGATCTGTAAGGGAAAATTAAAATGCATTGACAAAGCATTATGAGACAAATAACTTCCCCAAATGCCATTGAGTTCATTTTGTGTTGGCCATCAACTGCTGGGCATGGGGCCTGCCCTTTAAAATGGTTTTAATTCCTAGTGAGACCTGTTGGAGAAAAATAAGCTGTCATTTGCAAACAGTTATCAATTTGAAATAGCTTCTGGATTAGGGGTGGTGGCTTGTGTCAACTTACCACTCAGGCCTGGGACCCTATCTGGCTTAGATTACCAGCCTGTGCATGCTGTAACAGTCTCTGTAAATTCATATTTGCATTGGTCTTATTGTGTTTAAAAGGATTTATATCCTTGGTGTCCTCTATCCCTTCTGCCTCTTACAATCTTTTTTTTTTAATTTTATAATTTAATTTAATTTTACATATCAGCCACGGATTCCCCTGTCCTCCCTCCTCCTGCCCTCCCCCTCCCCAACTCACCCCCCATTCCCATCTCCTCCAGGGCAAGGACTCCCCTGGGGATTCAGCTCAACCTGGTAGATTCAGTTGAGACAGGTCCAGTCCCCTCCTCCCAGGCTGAGCAAAGTGTCCCTGCATAGGCCTCAGGTTCCAAAGAGCCAGCTCATGCACTAAGGACAGGTCCTGGTCCCACTGCCTGGGTGCCTCCCAAACAGTTCAAGCTAATCAACTGTCTCACTTATCCAGAGGGCCTGATCCAGTTGGGGGCTCCTTAGCTATTGGTTCATAGTTCATGTGTTTCCACTATTTGGCTATTTGTCCCTGTGCTTTTTCCAATCATGGTCTCAACAATTCTCAGTCATACAATCCCTCCTCTTTCTTGCCGATTGAACTCCTGGAGCTCCACCTGGGGCCTGGCCAGGGATCTCTGCTTCCAGCAGTCATTGGATGAGAGTTCTAGCACGACAGTTAGGGTGTTTGGCCATCCGATGACCGGAGTAGGTCAGTTTGGGCTTTCTCTCGACCATTACCAGTGGTATAATGAAGGGCAAGGATTGAGGGAAAGAGAGCTTAGGGGAGTGGGAGATACCAGCTGGATCAAGAACAGAGAGGGAGAACAAGGAAAAAGAGACCATGATAAATGAAGACCCCACGGGAATAGGAAGAAGCAAAGTGCTAGAGAGGTCCCCAGAAATCCACAAAGATACCTCTTACAATCTTTCTGCTTCTCTTTTTACAAGGTTCCCTGAGCCCCAAGGGGAGGGATTTGATAGAGATATACCATTTAGGAATGAGTGTTATAAGGTCTCTCACTCTCTGCTTATTGTCTCGCTCTGAGTCTCTGTATTTATTCAATTTACTTCAGGCAGAAGCTGAAGAAAACATTAATTTATGAGTATAGTAGAATGTCATTAGGAGTCATTTTGTTGCTACATGCCAAGAACAGTAGTATTCGGTTTTCCCCTAGGTCTCTGGCCTATCTACTTTCAGGTTCTTGGCCACCCAAGAAGTGTCAGAGATGGGTTCCATCTCATGTAATGGACCCTATATCCAACCAGATATTGGTTAGTCACTCTCACAAGTTTTGTGACACTATTGTACTAGCACATCTTGCAGGTAGATTGCCATTGTATATAAAAGGGTTTGTAGCTGGGTTGGTATTTACCTTCTTCCTTGACAGAATTCAGAGTGCCTTCCCAGTACCATGAACACTAGTTAGTATGGGTAAAGGCTCTAGATAGGCACCAACTCTACTTCTTTGTGTTCAGTGAGTTGTGCAGGTATTGTCTTCAGCAGTAAGACCTTACTATTAGTTTGTGGAGAGGAACTAATTGCCTTAACAATAGACTGGGTTGTTTGGGAGTTCCAATTTAGCCTCTTTGGCTAACAAATCAATTAAATGAAACCCATTCCCAGAACTGGAGTCTTCATTTGGTGACACATGATGTATAGTTTGGGTTCTATCTCCTCTTTTATTTGGCAATTTCATTTAGATCACTGCTGTGGATGATTGATTGATAAATAAAATGCTGATTGGCCAGTAGCCAGGCAGGAAGGATAGGCAGGACAAAGAGAGAGGAGAAGTCTGGGAAGGGGAAGGCTGAGGTAGAGAGATGCTGCCAGCCACCGCAATGAGTAGCAAGATGTAAGTTACCAGTAAGCCACGAACCACGTGGTAAGGTATAGATTAATAGAAATGGGCTGAATTTAAGTGTAAGAGATAGATAGTGGTAGGCCTGAGCTAATGGCTGAGCAGTTTTAATTAATATGAGCTTCTGAGTGATTATTTTATAAGCGGTTGTGGTGTCTGTGGGGCTGGGCAGGACTGGAGAAAACTCCAGCTACAGATCACCTTCATATATGTGTATATTTTAGGAAACATCTACTTATTAAGTTCTCACATAAATCCTCAAATGACCCTTAGTTTTAGTTGCCCCTCCTCATACTCCTTCCCTCACCCCTTCTTTCCTAGACTTCCCCATTATGTCTTCCCATTCTAGTTCCCCACCATCCATCTGTAACTATCTAGTCTATTTTCCTTTCTTAGGGTGGTCAAACCTTGCCCCCTCTAAGTCCCTTACTCTATACTTCACTTTTGTGCTTATATGTATTGTATCTTGCTTATTGAAGACTTAACAGCTAACATTCACATATAAGTGAATATATACATTTATTTTTCTTTGGGGGTCTAGATTACTTCACTCTGGATGGTGTTTTTCTATTTCCATCCATTTCCCTGAGAATTACATTATTTAACAGCTAGATATTATTCCTTTGTGTAAATGTACCACATTTTCATTACCCATTCTTCCATTGACAGTCTGTTTCCAATTTCTGGCTGTTGTGAGTAGATTAACAACGAACATGTTTGAGCAAGTGTCTCTGTAGTAGGATGTGGAGTCCTTTGGGTGTATGGCCAAGAGTGCTAGAGCTGGATCTTGAGGTCGATCTAATCCCGGTTTCCGGAGGAACACCACACTGATTTCTATAGTGGCTGTACAAGGTTGCACTCCCCGCAGCAAGGGATGAGTGGTATCTTACTCTACACACTCACCCAATGAGCTGTCATTTGTTTTATTGATCTTGGCCATTCTGACTAACACAAGATGAAATCCCAAAGTGGTTTTGCATTTGATTTCCCTGACGACTAAGGATGCTAGACATTTCTTTAAGTGTTTCTCAGGCATTTGTATTTCCTCTCTTAAGAACTCTATGTTTAGATATGTGCCCCATCTTTAAATTGAGTTAAATTGTTTTCTTGGCATCCAGTTTTTTAAAAGTTTTTATGTATTTTTGATATCAGCCCTCTATTGGATATATAGTTGGTAAAAATGTTTGCCTATTCTGTAGGGTGCCAATTTGTCTGAACGATGGTGCCCTTTGCCATACAGAAGCTTTTAAATTTCATGAGGTCCAATTTATTAATTATTGTTCTTCGCACCTGTGTTGTCAGTGTTCTGTTCAGAAAGTCCTTTCCTGTTCCAATGAGTTCAAGACTATTCCCCATTTTCCATTTTATCAAATTAAATGTATCTTGCCTTATGTTGAGGTCTTTCATTGATTTGAAGTTGAGTTTTCTTCAGGGTGATAAGTATGGGCCTATTTGCATTATTCTACATGTATCCATTAGGTTTGACAACAGCCATTTATTGAAGATGCTGTCTTTTCTCTAGTGTGCATCTTTGACATCTTTTTCAAAAATCAGGTGACTGTAGGTGTGTATACTTATGTCTAGGTCTTCAGTTTGATTCCATTAATCAACATATCTTTCTATTTTTTAGTGCCAATACCATGATATTTTTATTACTATAGCTCTGTAGTACAATTGAGTCTAGGGTTTTTCATACCTCTAGTTGTTCTTTTATTATTCAGCATTGTTTTAACTATCCTGAGTGTTTTGCATTTCCATGTGAAGTTGAAAATAATCCTCTCAAGTTCTGTGAAGAATTATGTTGGAATTTTGGTGGGGATTGCATTGAACCTGTAGTTTGCTTTTGGTAGGATGGCCATTTTTTACTATGTTAATCCTCCTGATCTATGACCATGGGAGATCTTTCCATCTTCTGATATCTTCTTCAATTCCTTTCTTCAGTGTCTTAAAGTTTTTATTATTCAAAAGTCTTTCATTTGCTTGCTTAGAGTTTCCCCAAGATATTTTTGAGGCTATTTTTAAATTTATTGTTTCTCTGATTCCATCCTCCATTTGTCATTTGTATATAGGAAGGGTAAGGATTTGTAGGTAATAATTTTATAGCCTCCTACTTTGCTGAAAGTGTTTATCAACTGTAGGAGTTTCCTGGTGAAATTTTCAGGGGCATATATACATACATACACACACATATTACATATATCTTATCATATATATGTATACATATGTGTTTATATATATGCCATCATATCAACTGTAAATAAGGATTCTTTGACTTCTTCCTTTCCTATGTATATCCTCTTGATTTTCTTTAGTTATCTGACACCTTTAGGTAAGATTTCAAGTGAGGTATTGAATCTTTGTACAGAGAGTGGCCAATCTGTTCTTGTTCCTGATTTTAGTGGAAATGCTTTGTATTTTTCCTCATTTAGGTTGATATTGGCTATGGGATTGTTATAAATTGCCTTTACTATGTTGAGGTATGCCCCTTGTATCCCTAGTCTGTAGCTGGAAGTTTTCCTGTGTCCCACCTGGGCCCTGTGGCTGGGACAAATTTCTCCTGCCCAGTCCTGTAGCCACTCAGACACAAATAAACTTACAGAGGCTTAATATTATTTATAACTGCTTCACCATTAGGTCAGGCTTATTATTGACTAGCTCTTACACTTAAATTAACCTATAATTCTTATGTTTAGCCACGTGGCTTGGTACCTTTTCTCAGTTCTGCCTTGTCATCTTGCTTCTTCTGTGTCTGGCTGGTGACTCCTGATTCTTTCCAGAATTCCTTTAGTCTGCTCACCCTGCCTATACTTCCTGCCTGGCTACTAACCAATCAGCATTTTTATTAAACCAATGCACAAAAGTATTATACCACAGCACTAATTTCTTTAGGACTTTAGCATGAAGAGTTGTTGGATTTTGTCAAAAGTCTTTTCTGCATCTAAGGAGATGATCACATGTTTTTTATCTTTTAGTCTGTTTATATAGTGGGTTACATTTATTGATTTATGTACTTTGAACCATTGCTGCATCTCTGTATGAAGCCTACAGCTGAGTATCTTCCCAACAGACCAGAGTGACTTTGACTTCATCTGTCAACTGTACTTTACTAACTCTCTTGGTTTGACTATTGCTGTCAATGACTATAATCACTAAAAATAACAGAAGTTGCAGGTGAAGATATGATTATTATAACTGATGATGTGATAATAAGATTATATACTGAATTTTTTGCCAGAATAATTTAGATCTGAAATTAAACAAATAGGATTTTGAAGAAGAAATGACTGATAGGAATATTTGTGGGTTTCAGTGGCAATAACTCTAATGTACCTAAAGAAATTTCTTAAAATTAAATTTGACATATTTAGTCCTTTCCAGATTGATGTCATATATGAGGAATACTTATAGGATAAATATATAGATACTTCTCAAGTAACACTGGATCATATCCCAATAAATCCACCATAAATTGAAAACATGCTAGAAATGCATTTAATATAGTCATTTTATTGAGTGTCCTAGGATATCAGCACAACACACAACAAAGTAGAAGTGATTTTCCCTTGTGAGGAAAACTAGATCCTACTAATATTATTATAATCTCTCCTTACAAATTGAATGTATTACACCAGTTATTGCCTAGCCTAGAAAAAGAAAAAAAAAACTCAAAAATAAAAGTCTTATTTCTATAGAATTCATATTATGTTGGCATAAAGGCTAAAGAGTATACATTGAACAATTGGTTGTGGACCAGCTGTAGAGCACTGAAGACTTCCTACCATTGTATGTGGAGAATAATGGACTTCTTCCTTTAAAATAAAGTTTTAAGGTTGGTAAGTGCACATACTCCTTGTGGTAGTTTAAATAGGAATGGGCTCCATAGATTCATATGTTTGAATGCTTAGCCAAAGCACTATTAGGAGGTGTGGACTTGTTGGAGGAAATATGTCACCATTAGGAGGTGGGCATTGAGTTCTCATGTGCTCAAGATATGCCCAGTGTGGCATGCAGTATCCTTTTACTGCCTGAAGATCAAGATGTAGAATGCTCAACTACCTCTCCAGCATGATGCCTGTCTGCATATTGCCATGTTTCACACCATGATGATAATGGACTGAACTTCTAAACCGTAAGCCAGCCCCAATTAAATGTTTCCCTTTAGAAGAGTTGCCATGGCTATGGCATCTCTTCATAGCAATAGAAACCATAACTAAGACAAAATTGGTATCAGGGCCTGGGACATTACTATAATAGGCAGGACCATGCTTTTGTTTAGAGGAAGATGGACTTTGGAAAAGCAGTTGAAATGCTCTAAGTGGACCTTAACAAGCCACCCCAGTAGGAACATGGGAGACAGTGGTGCTGAGGGTGATTTGAAGTGTGAGGTCCTGGCTCAAGAGGTTTCAGAGGAAAAGAATGTTAGTATGTTGCCTAGAGACTGTTCAGATCACAATGAGTTAAAGTTAGAATTCAACAACAACACAAAATGCAGAATGCCTATAAATTCAGGGAAACTGAAAAACTCTCAACTGAATTACCACTTGCTAAAGGAAGAAGTAAAGAAATCAAAGACTTCCTAGAATTCAATGAAAATTAATGCACAGCATACCCAAACTTATAGGACACAATGAACGTGCTAAGGAAAATTCATAGCACTAAATGCCCACATAAAGAAGATGGAGAAATCTCACACTAGTGAATAATAGCACACCTGAAAGCTCTAGAACATAAAGAAGAAAACTCACCCAGGAGGAATAGATGACAGGAAATAATCAAATTGGGGGCTGAAATCAATGAAATAGAAACAAAGAGAACAATACAAAGAATCAATGGAACAAAGAGTTGGTTCTTTGAGAAAATCAACAAGATAGACAAACCCCTAGCCAAATTAACCAAAAGGCAAAGAGAGACTATCCAAATTAACAAGATCAGAAATGAAAAGGGGTATATAACAACAGACATTGAGGAAATCCAGAGAATTATTAGGTCATACTTTGAAAACCTGTACTCCACAAAATTTAAAAGAAATAGACAATTTTCTGGATAGGTACCACATACCAAAATTAAATCAAGACCAGATAAACAATTATAATAGACTTATAACCCCTAAGAAGATAAAAGCAGTCATTAAAAGTTTCCCAACCAAAAAAAGTCCAGGGCCAGATGGTTTCAGCACAGAATTCTACCAGAATGTCAAAGAAGAGCTAATTCCAATATTCCTCAAATTGCTCCACACAATAGGAACAGAAGGAGCATTGCTGAACTCTTTTTTATGAGGGTACAGTTACCCTAATACCCAAGCCATACAAAGATGCAACAAAGAAAGAGAATTACAGACCAATCTCTTCATGAATATCAATGCAAAAATACTCAATAAAGTACGGTCAAACCGAATCCAAGAACACATCAGAAAAATCATCCACCATGATCAAGTAGGCTTCATCCCACAGATGCAGGGATGGCTCAATATATGAAACTGTGTCAATGTAATACACCATATAAATAAACTGAAAAAAAACACACATGATCATCTCATTAGATGCTGAAAAAGCCTTTGCCAAAATCCAACACCCCTTCATAATAAAGGTTTTGGATAGATCAGGGATACAAGGAACATACCTAAACATAATAAAGGCAATATACAGCAAGCCAATAGCCAACATCAAACTAAATGGAAAGAAACCCAAAGCAATTCCACTAAAATCAGGAACAAGACAAGGCTGTCCACTCTCTCCTTATCTATTCAATATCATACTCGAAGTTCTAGTTAGAGCAACAAGACAACAAAAGGAGATCAAGAGGATATAATTTGGAAAAGAAGAAGTCAAACTATCACTATTTGCAGATGATATGATAGTATACACAAGCAACCCCCAAAATTCTACAAGTTAACCCCTTCCGCTGATAAAAACCTTGAGTAATGTGGCAGGATACAAGATTAAGTAAAAAATAATCAGTAGCCCACCTATATACAAATGATAAACGGGCTGAGAAAGAAATCAGAGAAACATCACCCTTTACAATAGCCACAAATAATATAAAATACCTTGGGGTAACTCTAACTAAGCAAGTAAAAGGCCTGTATGATAAAAACTTTAAGTCTCTGAAGAAAGAAATCAAAGAAGATATCAGAAAATGGAAAGGTCTCCCATGCTCTTGGATAGGTTGGATCAACACAGTAAAAGTAAAAATGGCAATCTTACTAAAAGCAATCTACAGATTCAATGCAATCCCCATCAAAATCCCAATACACTTCTTCACAGATCTCGAAAGAACAATATTTGACTTCATAGGGAAAAACAAAAATCCCAGGATAGTCAAAACAATCCTGTACAATAAAGGAACTTCCAGAGGCATCACCATCCCTGACCTCAAGCTCTACTATAGAGCTATAGTAATAACAACAGCTTGATACTGGCATAAAAACACACATGGATCAATGGAATCAAATTGAAGACCCTAACATTAATCCACACACCTAAGAACACCTGATTTTTGACAAAGAGCCAAAGTTATGCATTGGAAAAAAGAAAGCATCTTCAACAAGTGGTGCTGGCAAAACTGGATGTCAACATGTAGAAAAATGCAAATAGATCAGTATCTACCACCATGCACAAAATTCAAATCCAAGTGGATCAAAGACCTCAACATAAATCCAGTTACACTGGACTTGATAGAAGAGAAAGTGGGAAGTATCCTTGAATGCCTTGCCACAGGAGACCACTTCCTAAATACAGCACCAGTAGCACAGACATAGAGAGCAACAATTAATAAATGAATGGGACCTCCTGAAACTTAGAAGGTTCTGTAAGGCAAAGGACAGTCTACAAGACAAAACGACAGCCTACAGAATGAGAAAATATTTTCACCAACTCCACATCTGACAGAGGGCTCATCTCCAAAATATATGAAGAACTGAAGAAACGAGACATCAAAAATTCCAAATAATCCAATTAAAAATTGGGGTATAGAGCTAAATAGAGAATTCTCAGCAGAATATCAAATGACTGAAAGATATTTAAGGAATTGCTCTACATCCTTAGCCCTCAGGGAAATGTAAGTCAAATCAACACTGAGATACCATCTTACGTTTGTCAGAATGGCTAAGATCAAAAATCACTGAAGACAGTTTATATTGGAGAGGATGTGGGAAAAGGGGAACACTCCTTCACTGCTGGTGGGAGTGCAAACTTGTACAGACACTCTGGAAATCAGTATGGCAGTCTCTCAGAAAATTGTGAATCAACCTACCTCAAGACCCAGCTATACCACTATTGGGCACATACCAAAAGATGCTCAATTATACCACAAGGTCATTTGCTCAACCATGTTCACAGCAGCATTATTCGTAATAGCCAGAACCTGGAAACAACCTAGATGCCCCTCAACTGAAGAATGGATAATGAAAATGTGGTACATTTACACAGTGGAATACTATTCAGCAGTAAAAAACAATGACATCATGAAGTTTGCAGGCAAATGGATGGAACTAAAAAGAATCATCTGGAGTGAGGTAACCCAGACCCAGAAAGACAAACATGGTATGTCCTCACTCTTAAATGGATATTAGATATAAAGCAAAGGATAAATAACCAGGCTACAATCCACAACCCCAAAGAATCTAGATAAAAAGGAGGACCCTATGAGGACATACATGGAGGGCCCCAGGAAGGGAAAATAGTTAAGATCTCCTGGGTAAACTGAGAGGGGGTAGAAGGAATGGGGGATGGGAATAGGAGGGACTGAGATGGCCAAGTGGAGGGACAGACAGAGAGGGAGAGCAATGAAAGAGATTTCTCTGTAGTGGGAATGAACCATTAGGGGGTAGGGAGAAACCTGGTGCGAGGAAATCTCCAGGAATCCACAAGGATGACACCAACTAAGACTCCTAGTAATAGTGGACAGGGTGCCTGAACTTACCTCCCCTTATAATCAGATTAGTGACTACCCTAATTGTCATCATAGAATCTATATCCAGTAACTGATGGAACCAGATGCAGTGATCCACAACCAAGTACTGGGCTGAGCTCCTAGACTTCAGTTGAAGAGAGGGAGGAGGGATCACAGGAGCAAGTGAGATCAAGATCATGACAGGGAAAACCATAGAGACACCTAAGCTGGTGGGAGCTCATGGACTCTTGACTGTCAGCTGGAAAACATGCATGGGACCGAACTAGGCCCTGTAAATGTGGGTGACAGTTATGTGGCTAGATCTGTTTGGGGAGCCTCTGGCAGTGGAACCAAAACTTATCCCAGGTGCATGAAATAACTTTTTGGAACACGTTCCCTTGCTCAGTCTTGACACAGTGGGTAGGGGCTTGGTCCTGCCTCAACTTAGTATGCCAGACTTTGTTGACTCCCCAAGGGAGGCCTTACCCTCTCTGAAGAGTGGATCTGGGGTGGGATGTGGTGAGGTGGGGAGGCGGGAGAAGGGGAGGGAGGGGGAACAGGGATTGGTATATAAAATGAAAATTTTTTAAATAAAATAATAATAATAATAATAATAATAATAGAAACAGATATAGATGCAGAGACCCACACATTCTCATATTCTGCAATCACATAAAAACACTAAATTGGAAGCCATAATATATATGTATGTATGTATGTATGTATGTATGTATAGATTAAAGAAAGAAGAAAATTTGAAAATATATATGTAAATAAAATAAAAATTTTAAATAAGATAAATTAAACAAAAATTAAAAAGAAACAAACAACAGAAACAACAAACAAAACAAAAAAAGCCCTGACATGATATTATGAGACAAGGAACCTCCAAAGAAGCCACTATTTGTTTTCTGTTGGCGTCTACTGCTGGACATTCAGCTTACCCCTAAGAGTAGTTTGTTTCCCTGGTGAAACTCCCTTGGAGAAAACGAATTTTTCATTTGTAAGTGGTCATCAGTTGGAGATGGTTTCTGAGTTGGAGGCAGGGGGCATATGTCCATTTCTCCTTTCAGCTCTAGGATCCAATCTGGTGCAGACCCATGCAGGTCCTGTGCATGCTGCCTCAGTCTCAACAAGTTCATATGTATATCGATCATTTTGATTTAAAGGGCCTTGTTTTCTTGGTGTCCTCAATCCCCTTTAGTTATTACACTCTTTCTGCCTCTTCTTCTGAAGGATCTCTGAACCCTGAGGGGAGGGATTTGATGGAGACATCCCATTTTGGGATGTTCCAAGGTCTCTCAGTCTATGCATAATGTCTGGCTGTGGATCTCCTTATTTGTTCCCATTTGATGCAGGAGGAACCCATGTTTGACACTGCTTGGCAACCAAGAACCTGAGTCTAGATAGTCCATGGACATAGCTGTTCTCATAGCAAATACTACTGTTCTCAAAAAAAGAAACAAACAAAAGCATGGCAATAAAATGTCTCCTAATGATGATCTGCTCTACTTGCTGATCAGTGCCTTGCTCAATCAACAACCTGAGTCTTAATCAGCTTCCCTCCAAGATAGAACGCATCAACTTGAAGAGCACTGTCATACAACTTGTGGTTTTAAAACATAAAGCACAGGACAGACAGAAACTAGAGGGGGTGCCAAGGAAGTCAAGGCAGTACAGTACAAGTTAAGAGAAATGGTTAACAAGAAAGTCAATGGGCAGCACTTAGAGAAATGGTTAACAAGAAAGTCAATGGGCAGCACTTAGAGAAATGGTTAACAAGAAAGTCAAGGGCAGCACTTAGAGAAAACTTACCATATGGCTTTGGTATATTAGCCTTTATTTTTGTAGCCATGTTAGTTTATAAAGACTATGATATAGGATAGAGTGCCTTAGAAAGAGAAGATGTGTACTTCATGAGTGGAGTGAATACTAAGGCTCTAGCACAGAATTTCCTTAGCCTTTACTTTCATCTCCAACTTCATGCTTCAAGAAGTTTCCAAATGCCTGTTATATATCTTACTTCTCTACCTAGCAAAATACTCTCTGTATGACACTTGATTGGCATTTTCTCTTCATCTGTTATAAAGGTATTTCACAAAGGCTAAAATATTTTTACAATAGATTAGCTTCATGATTCTGCACATCTCACTATTCCATTGCTGAGTTTGAATATGGTTGGGCATATATGTATTTGAACCTGAATATGTCTCTGCCTTTCAGGCTTAAGTTTATTCCTGTATACAATATTAAAGTTTGATGTCACAGTTCCATAATCTATAATGTAATTCATTTCAAGCCTTTCTCCCCTAGATATAAGTCCTAGGAGCCTTTCTTGTATCATTATTATCATCATATCCACTTAGCTATAGTTCAAAAGTTCTTACCCCTTTTTACCTCCTACAGAGAAACATGAAGATTCTCAGGCCCTGCTCCAGAGGTAAGGAGCCATGTTCCTCCTGGCCCCATTACTCTCAGCTACAAAGAGCTATAAAAATGCCAGCTGCTTGGAACAGTCTCCCACTGCTAATAGCTATTTTTTTTTACAGTTGTCTTGAGAAACCGAATTATTCTCCAAGTAAACCCCATTTAAGTTTATGACAAATGTGATTTAAGTGAGAAAATTATCACCTTCTCGGGTCAGGAAAGGATTCCAAACTCTCTAGGGAAGAAATGCCTTCATTATCCAGGGTCCCTTCCAGAACTGTCAAGTCCAGGGCTTCACCCTGGGGGTGGCACATAGAGAAATACAAAGGTAAAGGGTATTGAGTGATCTCACAATTTGTATATTCCCTCCTGGGTGTCACAAATATTCAAGGACCATTTTGCTACCATGGGAATCATCCAAGACAGCCCTCTGCTTGCACTCTGGGCAGCCTCTCTTTCAACAAGACACATGAGAACTCTTCTGGTTGTAAAGGTCTTTGGATACCTCATCCTAATATTTATGGCTAAATTGATAGAACTATAAGGGTTCTTAGAAATCAGCAGGTCTAACTACTTTGTGGCAAAGATAAGGAGACTGAGGCCTACAGAAGAAAAAGTTTACCAAAGGTGACTTGGTGAATCAGTAGCAAATTCATAATCTTGTTAAAATTTGGAAAAAGCAACAACCACATTGAAGTTTGATTTGCAAATTCTCCATATCTCACCCTTCACCCTTTGTCATACCGTTATCTAATCTAAATTACTCATTCATTCAGAGAGTTTTGTTCAGATGAAGACCAAGTTTTGGATACAGTAGAATTATCAGAAAGGAGAGTCTACTGTTTCCTTCAATGTGGTTCAAAACACTTGATGATTATTCTAGATTCTTCTTGAAAGATTGATAATCTGACACCATAATCTTATTACCAGCCTCTGTTATCCATTGATGAATTTTTAGATATTTTCTCCATCGTCAGGTGCAGGTACCCTCACTCTTTCCTCAGAAAACAACTGCTATAGGTCCTGAAACTTGTACATTTATTCCAAGAAACATTACTTAATAACATGTACCATTCGAAAAGAATGTATTGGTGGCTTACCCTTCTTCCCCACTATTCTTGTCTTCTCTAATACACACCCTCACTTACTGGCTACTTCTTCTCATGGTTAGTTCAGTGCATTCTAACATCTATAAATATTCCTAAATGAAACACGGGGTATGATAATGCATTTTAGGGCATAGTCAAAAGGTTATACATTAAGTGATATGTATATGGAAGAATTTGTAAGTGCTTTCATTGAGAAGTCTAGAGTAAGGAGAATATGATGATCTCTTTTGTGTTCTGTATTCATTCACCATTTATTTATTACAGCAAACAAGTTTCTACTATGAGTCACAGCCCATGTAAGATGCTTAGCACAAAAAATAAAGTACAGACCATTACACTCAAGGAGTTCCCAAAATAGTAGCAACAACAGATATGGTAAAATATATGGTGATTGCTGTTAGATCAGAACTATATACAAAGTCTTGAGTAAACAAGAGATTTTTTATTTTCTTCAGGCACTTAGGCAATTCTTCACAAAGAAGATAAATTTGGAGTGGTAAATGACTATTGTCAATAGAAATGAATATTGTCAATAGAATTGGTAAGGATGATATAAACTAAGATGGCAGGTCAAAAAAGAGTGACTAAATTGTAGCAGGAATCTTAGAAGGTCTTATTAATAAAATCAAACCTGAGACCAGTTATTGGGGTGAATGCTGGAAGATCAGAGAAGCAGAACAAGCCACAGCTACCTCACCTCGCCTGTTCCTCAGCTGATCCTGTTTCCTCAGACTGGAAGCTCCTCAGTCCTTATCCAGAATGAATCTCAGCTGAACTGTGCTGCTCAAAGCCTAAAAGCTTAACCAGCCAAATGTTTCTAGTTCCTGGTCTTCACCCCTTATATACTTTTCTGCTTTCTGCCATCACTCCCTGGGATTAAAGGCTCACTTCTTGGGATTAAAGGTGTGAGTCACCATGCTTGGCTGTGTCCTTGAACACACAGAGATACAGGTAGATCTCTGCCTCTGGAATGCTAGGATTAAAGGCATGTGCTACCACTGCCTATCCTCTATGTTTAATATTGTGGCTGTTCCAAACTCTGATCCCAGATAAGTTTATTAGAGTGCACAATATTTTGGGGAACACAATACCACCACACTAAATTATAATGGCTATTGAGAACTTACTTAAGCCAGGTACTGTATACATTAACACATTGAATCTCACAACAACCATGTGAAGAAGATGGTGTTTTTACTCCATTGACAAGTTAGGTAACTAAGAATCACAAGAGTCAAATGACATATCCAAGATTGTCTTACCTAGAGCAGAGAGGCAGTAAATGTACAAAGGTCGCTGAACTCCAGAGCTGAAACTTTTCAACATCATATTAATATTGTCACTTACATATGCCAACAGGAAATACCATGATTGGTTTGTGTGTTGGGAAGGATAAGAATGCTGAGAGTTAGCATGGTAAGAAGCAGGTTAGAGAGGTCAGAATAAAAGGTTTGTGTAAAAGAACAAGGAGGAACTGTTAGAATAAAGAAGGCATTTCCATTAGATACAACTTTCAGGCACAAATTCAACTCTACAAAGAATAATCCATTTTCTCACGTACATGTAAGCCATATAATCACCTCCCAAGTTGGCACCAGAATCCAGGAAGCTAATGCAGTATCAAAAACAATGGCAGAAGTGTCTTTGATTTCAGGTTTAATGTACCTACAACTGATGTCTTTCCTATTTTGACACAGGCAATAGACTGTGAATGAGGCCAACTGGAAGTTCTAACAAAAGAGGTTGGGTTCTAGGCATCCTCTGCCATTGGCTTTGATTTGGAAAGTGGCATAAAACCCAAGAGGAGTGGTATTTACAATCTGGAAGGAAGCTGGGAGTACAGGGGTATTGTGTCCTAATTTGTGGTGTAATTTAGTCATTGCTGAACTGATAGGGGTACTTGGGTAGTTATCTTCTGACTACAAAACCCACTTTGTAAATATGACTTTTGCAAGTTGTCCTATGACACCCATAGCTCTACTATGTCACATGTGAGTGCACACACACTAAATAATTACTTAAATAAATAAATGTAACAAAAATGTTTATGAACATGTCTAAAAGACTTTCTTAATAAAAGAGCAAAGGGAATTCTTTCCTCATTTGTTCTATTTTAATATTTAATAAAGGTATTAGTGAGATACCGGTTACTCTCAGCTGTGCTGCAGATACAAAAGAAGGTATATGACCTGCGCTGCCTTTTTAATCCACTATTATTTCTGGTTTGTTTTGTTTTGTTTTTTGTTGTTGGTTTTGTTGTTTTGTTTTGTTTTTTAAGTTGGTTGTTTTGGTTTGGTTGCTTTTTGAGATAGTGTCTCACTATGTTGCCCAGGTAAACTTGTGACCTTGAACTTGTGACCCTCCTGCTGTCACCTTCAAGTGCTAGGATTATAGGTATGCACCACCATTCCTAGCTTCCATTATCTATTCTCCCCTTGTTCCTCACAGAAGTTTGGGGATTAAGTGGACCTAACTAGAGGAAGAAATCTTTGTTTTGGAGATGTAGCCAGATAGCCTAGTGCTGAACCATAAAATGGAAGCAGAAGTAATTGTGTATGGATTCCAAACAAAGGTAATTTTTTAAGGGAGGGGACTCACTGGGCACCTAACTTTTGCCCCTTCTGTCCCATTTTTATTTATGCATACATGGTGCCTAGAACTGCAATGTGTATATTGCAGAGACGTATCCCCCCTTCTAGGTCTGCACAGTGATAATGAAGGTAGAGCACAGGCACCCAAGGGATTGAGTTTCCAATGAGTCCTAGAATCTCTAACTCTAGATTTCCTGTCTTGGAAGAAAAATAAGCCACTTATTCAAACCCGTGGAATTGTTGTTTGTTAGCTTCTTCTATTTGTAGCCAAATGTAATCTCAAATTGATATAGTTTGATACCTTCTTGAATTGGAGTTTAAAGAGCTGTCAGAGTCCATGAAGAAAGAGTTGATCCCAAGGGCTGAGTTGAGGGCAACCTTGCCTTCTCTTCAGCAGACCTTTCTCCCTAAGCTCCTCTTTGTCCAAACCTGGGAATTTCTGTGTGCTGATTAAATCTGGAAGGCTTTTCCTTACAAGGATGGCAGTGAGAAGCACAGCCTTCAAGGGAAAGTGAAACCCAGAAGATAAAATATGGGCATTTGATACAAGCTGTACCTTCCCTCCCACACCCTACTCTTTTAGAACTCTTCTCTGGCAAAATCTAAAATGTTCCCAGTTCTGTTTTTTTTTAAATATGCAAATGTAGTGATTTAATGATGATAAGCAAGACAGAGTGAAAGAATCATGATTTTTTTTACAGGCTAGGGGCAACGAGATGTTTAGCTACAAATTTCTCTTATAAATCTGAAACAATGCATGAAATAAACACTCTCATGTATAACTCATCAGTAATAAATATATACAAAGTCTACTGAAACAAAACATTGAAAATTGGTGGAGTTTTTCGTATTTCAACTTGATAATGCTTGGCTTATTAATAGTTAATTAACTTAACGAAGAGCACAATAGCTTATTTGTTTTTTGGACACTACACTGATTTATTCCATTGTTTATCATTTTAAAATAATAAATAAGAAATAATGGTATGCCACATATTTTCTTAAATTGACATTTTACTTATTTTTTTCATACAATATATTTTAACCATAGTCTTTTCCTTCCTGCATTTCATCCCAGATACTCCCCATTCTTTTATCCACTCAA